>VDFB02214276.1:11059-67358 GCA_007258455.2 Sequoia sempervirens
CTGTAAACCCTAAAACCCTTAAACCCTCAATCCCCCATTCTCTCTCTCAACTGTACACCCTCTACCCTCTACCCTCAACCCTAAAACCCTTAACCATCTCACTCTTTATGTCTCTTTCTCTCTAAACCCTCAACCCCCCTCTCTCTCTCGACCCTACACCCTCTACCCTTAAATCATAGCCCCTAAACCCTAAAACTCTTAAACCCTCAACCACCCCCTCTCTCTCTCTCAACCCTATGCCATCTACCCTCTACCCTCAACCCTCTACCCTAAACCCTACACCCTTAAACCCTATGCCCTAAACCCTTAAACCCTCTACCATCTACCCTTAACCCTCAACCCTCAACCCTCTACCCTTAAAGTTCCCTTAAACCTTAAACCCAAAACCCCTCTACCCTCTACCCTCTACCCTTAAACACTAAACCCTCTACCCTCTACCCTTAAACTATAAAACCTGAACCCTAAACCATTAAACCATAAATCATAAACCCCTAAACCCTCTAGCCTCTACCCTTTAACCTCCCCTCTCTGTCAACCCTACACCCTCTACCCTTAAACTATAAATTGTAATCCCTGAAACCTAAACCCTCTACCCTTAACCCTTAATCCCTACACCCTAAACCCTAAAACCTCTACCCTCTACCCTCAACACTTAATCTCTAAACCCTAAACCCTTAAACCCTAAACCCCCCCCTCTCTCTCTCAACCCTACACCCTCTACTCTCAACCCTCAACCCTCTACCCTATACCCTCTACCCTCAACCATCTACCCTAAAACCTCTACCCTCCCCTCCACCCTCAACCCTTAAACCTTAAAACATCGCCCGGCCTCTCCTCTCTTTCTCTCAACCCTACAGCGTCTACCATTAAACCACAAACCATAAACTGTAAACCCTAAAACCCTCAACCCCCCTTCTCTCTCTCAACCCTACACCCTCTACCCTAAAAACCTTAACCCTCTCACTCTCTTTGTCTCTCTCTAAACCCTCAACTCCCCTCTCTCTCTCTTGACCCTACACCCTCAACCCT
The DNA here is from genome assembly GCA_007258455.2 of Sequoia sempervirens. Classification (NCBI taxonomy): domain Eukaryota; kingdom Viridiplantae; phylum Streptophyta; class Pinopsida; order Cupressales; family Cupressaceae; genus Sequoia; species Sequoia sempervirens. Next base: position 12,089 of record VDFB02214276.1, read on the forward strand.
TAAACCGTAAACCCTAAACCCTAAAAATCTTAAACCTTCAACCCCCTCTCTCTCTCAACCCTTCACCCTCTACCTTCTACCTTCTACCCTCTACCCTCAACCCTCTACCCTCTACCCTCTACCCTAAACCCTCAACTTAAACCATAAACCCTATACCCTATAACCTAAACTCTTAAACCTTCTCTACCATCTACTCCTTAACTCCTCAACTTACTCAAACTCTACCTCAACTGCCTATTGTTCACTCTTTCACCCTCTACCTCAACCCTTAAACTCCTAGACCCTCAACTCCTCAACCCTCTACCCTTATACCCTTAAACCCTAAACCCTAAACCCTCTACCTCTCTATCCTCAACCCTTAAACTTAAACCTCTCTACTCCTTAACCTTTCTACCCTTAAAACCCTAAACCCTAGGAACCCCTCTACCCTCTACCTTTTAAACTATAAACCCTAAACCCTAAACCCTTAAACCCTAAACCCCCTAAATTTTACCTCTAATTAAACCCTCCTTCTTCTTCTCTCTCTTCTCAACTCCTACACCCCTCTTAAATCTTTTTAAACCTGTAGGGAATCCCTTAAACCCTAATCCATCTACCATTAACCCCTAATCCCTAAACCCTAAATCCCCTAAACTCTACCCCTACTCCCTCAACACTTAAACCCTAAACTCAAACTTCAACCCTCTACCCTTAAAACCTTAAACCTCTAAACCCTAAACCCCTAAACCCTCTACCCTTCATTCTTAACCTCTACTATCTACCCTCTACCATCTACCCTTAAACCATAAACCTAAACCCTTAAACCTAAACCCCTTAAACCCCATAAATTCTAAACCCATACCCCTATACCCTATACCCTAAACCCAAAACCCCAACCCCAACCCTGCAACCCCAATAATTTAAACCATAAATTGTAATCCCTTAAACCCCAAAACCCCTGTGGGAGAGGGAGCAGAAATGGATAGAGGGATGGAAGAGAGATGGAGGGAGTGAAAGAGAGAGAGAGAGAGAGAGAGAGAGAGAGGGTGGGGGAGATACCTAAGAAAGAGGGAGAGAGAGAGAAAGTGGGAGGGGTGGGAGGGAGATACCTGAGAGAGGGAGAGAGAGAGGGTGTGGGAGAGACACATGGAGTGAGTGAGAGAGACAAAGACCCAAAGCGGGGAGGGGGTAGGAGGGAGAGACTCTGAGAGAGAGAGGGAGGGAGAGGGGGGTGGAGGAGATATCTGAGAGGGAGGGAGATGGAGAGAGGAGAGGGGTAGGAGGGGGGAGACTTGACAAAGAGAGAGAGAGAGAGAGAGAGAGGGAGAGAGGTGGTGGAGGAGACTTGAGAGGGAGGGAGAGAGACAGAGGGAGAGAGATAGAGGGAATGGGAGAGAGGGAGTGGGAGAGAGAGAGGGAGAGAGAGGGGGTGGGAGGGAGATACCTGAGAGAGAGGGAGAGAGAGGGAGGTAGAGGGAGTGAGAGAGAGGGTGTGGGAGAGAGATAGTGGGAGTGAGAGAGAGACAAAGAGAGAACTGACAGAGGGGTGGGAGGGAGAGGGGGAGGGAGGGAGAGACTTGAGAGAGAGGGAGAGGGAGAGAGAGTGGGAGAGAGATAGAGGGCATGAGAGAGAAAAACTTGATAGAGAGAGGGAGAGGTGGTGGGAGGGGGATACTTGAGAGAGAGGGGGAGGGAGAGGGAGAGAGATAGGAGTGAGAGAGGGAAGGAGTAGAAGAGAGATGGGGTAGGATGGGGAGACTTGATAAAGAGAGAGAGGGAGAGGGGGTAGGATGAAGATACTTGAGAGAGAGAGACAAAGGGAGAGGGGGTAGGAGGGAGATACTTGAGAGAGAGGGAGAGAGATAGAGTGGGAGAGAGATAGAGAGAGAGAGAGAGGGTAGGAGGTAGATTATTGAGAGAGAGAGAGGGGGATATGGGTGGGAGGGAGAGACCGGGAGAGGGAGAGGGGAGAGATAGAGGGAGTGAGAGATAGGGAGGGGAGAGAGGAGTGTGTCTATGTGAGAGAGAGAGAGAGGGGGGATAGAGATGTACTTGAGAGAGAGTGAGAGAGAGACAGGGAGAGATAGAGCATGAGTGAGAGAGATGGAGTGGGAGAAAGATAGAGGGAGTGAGTGAGAGACCTAAGAGAGGGAGAGGGGATAGGAGGGAGAGACTTGAGAGAGAGAGAGAGAGATAGAGAGAGAAAGATAACAACCTAAGAGAGGGAGATGGAGTGAGACAAAAAGACCAAAGGGGGAGAGAGAGTGAGAGTGAGAAAGAGGGAGTGAGATAGATTTATTTAGGTACTTAGGTGGAAGGGAAAGAGAATTGAGAGAGGGGATTGGACTAAGAGAGAGTAGTCTAGGTCGTGAGGGAGGGAGTGAGACTTGAGAGAGAGACTTCATAGGGATAAAGAGTTATCCAGTTAGGGTAATGAGTTAGAGAGAGTATGAAAGGTAAAACCTCAACTATCCATCTACAATCATAAATTGGGCACTCTAAGCATTATCAAAGTTTTCGACTAAAGAGAGGGGAAATTCAAGTTTTTTTCAAATCAGGTCATTTGGCGAGTGCCAAATTTGGCGCTCTCCAAATGACACATCACATTTGGCACATGCCAAATTTGGCGCTTGGAAAATTGTCTGCTTTGGACATGTTAATTGACAAGATTTTCCAAATTTTCTCATATTTTCGTTTGACCTCCCGGTCTCATTTGCACATCTTTCAATGCAAGTTTATAAGAAAAACCGTGATAGCATTGACCTCTTTCTTAGCTATCTAAATATATAATTATTTTTTCATTTCGATTTAGTTAAGGTTTTGATTTGTGGCTTCTATTGTAAATGCCTCCGTTTTTGGTCAAAAACCAACATGTGCTAGTTTTAGGATAGATTTTTACTCGTTTATCGGAATGTGAAACAAATTACATTTTTCGAAACTAGACTCCATTCTACACATAATGAAAAAATAAATAAATTTTTGATTAGTTTTCAAAAAATTTAGGGGGAAGCACGCTCAAATTTCAGCTTTTCAGGATGTGTCCACTTTGAATATTCATAAAATATTATATATTCATTAAAAAAATATCCCAAAGAATGAGGATAAACTGCATGGTGTTAGCTAATTTCTCACCATTGGGATTTTTGAAATTCTAAAAAAAAGTTAATCAAAAAGGGGGGAGCCCTCAGGCGCTATGCTGTTTTTCTTTATAAAAAAAGTACGTATTTTGGGGTCCCCTTTTTGAGACCCTTAATCTTCATTAATTTCAAAAAAAAATAGTAGCTTAGAAACTAGACTCGAAGCACTTCACCTTTTTTCTTACTATATCTTGAAATTTTGAGCGTAACTATCTTCAATTTCTCATGCAAATATGATTTTGCTAATTTCAAAAAAAAAAAAGTGGCATCTTAAGAGCCAAAATTGTGTCACAAATCCATGCACTTACCTGAAACTCTATTATTAGTTTTTCCTCAATGAGATGAATTATTTTGACATTTGGGGTTTCTAGGGTAGAGGTGGGGGCTCAGCATAGGATAGAGAGGGGAACAATCTACTAGATACCCCTTTCTAGACTAGAGTTTGAGATTGTTACTATCCCTTCCATGGTGAAGGAGGGTGTTGAGGTCGAGACCCTACATCCATTAGCTCACTCACTTAGACCCTTTCATACCATGCTAGGCCTCTAGCATAGGGTGATGTGGGTGAGTCTTCTAGGTCTCGAAATTCACCTAGCTTATGTCAAAATTGTGGGTCTCTTTATACTTATGAGTTTGAGAATGATCCCAATGCACACAACCAACAATAGGACATATCTATATTGGATCATATTGTCATGATAAATGAGTTGTTGGATCGAACATTTGGTATGATAGACAGGTAAATTTGAATAAGGCCAAATTCAATTTAGCATATTTTATTTTGAAATGTATGCTTAACTAAATTACTAAAATGATTCTTATATAATTTCAAGGTCAAAGTGTTTACCCTATGTCTAGAAGCCCTCCACCTCTCACTTACACATGATGTCGAGCACATAGGTATACTACTAGTAAATAAATAATAAATATAAAACGTGTGAATATTTAACATTATGTTAAATGATAATCTTAAAAAATCACATTGGATGTTGAACCAATTAATGTTGGGCCTTTGACATTATCACCTTTAGTTGAAGTGGCCATACATCTTATATTGAGGTAAGATTGAGCATTTCTAATCATTAAATATTTATAAAATAATGTTAGGTAGATTTTTATAATTTAATAATATTGTTTCACTTTCGCATGATCATATCAATAGATACTCCTCTTGATATTCATACCACAATAGAGCATGGTTTTTCCATAGTAGTATCGTCTTCAATTTCTTTGATAGAAGTATAAGCCAAATTAGTAAATTTCATATTATATTTGGGTTTTTATATGTCTACAAAGTGAAAATTTTGAATGATATTGATTTGTATTTTAATTTGTATCTTGATTCTTGCCACAACATGCTTCACAACTCTAGTTCATGAACACGGCCCTATTACAAATGAAGAGGGAAAAAATTGGTTCAAAGTGATTATGAGTATGTGATAAGTGATTATTCTATTATGTCATTTTGTAATTCAATTTTTATATTAATGTGTATAATTTTTATCATATTAGGTTTAGGTCTAGAATATTTTAGAGAGGAGGCCGAGTCAATGGGTTTGAAAGAAACCATCATTGCATGCCTCTCCATCCAATTTATATTCAAGTGGTTCATGATATCTTCCCTTCCACTAGAGAGAAGTGGTTACATTAGGGTCCTTTGTTGTATTCCTATATGGCAATTTTATACATATATTTTTGTATTATAGATATGTGACTATATGCCTATATGGCTTTCTTGTATAAATATTGTACTTTTAGAAACATATAACATTGTAAGCTTATATATATTTTTGGTTAATACAAATCTGTTTTACCATTATGGTTGTATGAACAAGCTCATTTATATATTCATTTGAATATTTAATGTTTAATTTTTGGGTTACTTTGGTTGATAAAAGGTAATAATTTCATCATTTTTGAGTTTTTAGTATTTGATGAGGATCTCCTTGATGCTCCATCACCTAGGATTCATGATATTGACATATTTTTACTATTTTTCATGCCTTTTTAGATGAAATATGAAAGAAAACAAACAGATCTCTTCAACTTTTGTTCAAGGGTTTGACAACTTCAAGGTTTTAAATGATTTATTTTTATTCCTTGTTGATATATGCTTGATATAGTATGATTTTTATAAAGATGTAATAATTGCTTTGTTGGTTACAAGTTCATAATAGTTTAGAAAAAGCATATATTTGGATAGTCCCATAATTTTTAAGGGATAGTCATACCTTCTTGATTGTTCATCAATATAATGCCTTAGTTTGAAGGAATGCCTAGAGTTTCACAATGATCTTGTGGGTTGTTATCACAATAAATTCTTACTAGGAACAATTAGGACATACTAACATAAATTCAAAATTATGCTACATGCATACAAATTAGGTATAACTGCAACAATATTATTTCCACCTTTATCCTTAATCATCCTATATAAGATTATATGCCTCTCAAATCAAGACTAAAATCATTATAAATTGGAGATAGAAAATAAGTAATAACATTTTTAGGAATATATGATTCTCATCTTTATTTAGTTCCCTATCTAAGTTAGATCAACTATCATTATATTATTTTTAATCAAATTGGGTGTTTCTATTGAAAAACCCACCCAATTTTATCATTTTATCTCATTGCCATGTTTCAAAGCCTCATCAAAATTCATCTTGTATCTTATCATATTTTATAATATTCCTTGTATCCATCCATATTAAATTCATACAAAACTATCCTTATATGATAAAGCACCAGGTAACAAAAGTTTAATATTTTTATATCAATAGTGCTCAAAAAATTATGGGTGGATGCATCTTACATAAGTTCTTTTCATAAGGATCCTTGAAATAATAAGTTCTCACTTTGATCTAAATCTCTTTTCTATGACTAAATCATCTTCAAACTCCATGAAACCTCTTGGTTTCTTCTCAAAGAATCTTACTCATTATCAACCCTTTCACTATCTCCATAACCTATGTATGTGTAGCAATAGCATCATCTCATTCATTTTCTAAAAGCTCTTCTAATTTGATCACTAATATGTTGTGCTTCTTTCTAGTTCAACCTTTTCACAATGTAAGCTCATGTGCATTTAGTACCCTAATAACTATTAGATAGTCATTTATCTAATATGATAGGCTTCATGGTTTATGAGATTATCCTTTGGTGATAGTATTTTTTTTTTTTTACTTGATAGTTTCAAATGAGTATCTTAAATAGTACATGACTGTATTGATGCCATTATGATTATCTTTAATAGTGGCAACTATCCCCTTTTTATGTGATTGAGTTTGAATGATATAATTTCCCTCTTGTTATTTGTATGATAGTCTTGGTAACATGTTTACTATGATATGGTGTTTTTGGTGACATGGTTATCTTTATTGACATATTAAGATAGTCCTCTATGTGTAAATGACATGACTATACTTTAACTTATGAATGTCCTTTTTGTGATAGAATTATCTATATTTTTTATGATTATCCTTGTTTATTATGGTAGTCAAAGTGGATTCTTGTGGTTGGTGTATATTTATATAATTATCTCAAGGAATTGTGACTACTTGTGGTCTACTAAAACAATCTCCTAAATACAATGGTATTTCTTTCATATTATTTGGATAATTCTAAGTAGTTGCACATGACTATATTTTTGTGTATGGCCAAATTGACATGATATGAAAACCATTTAACTTACTTTCTCCAATATCATTTATTTTTGTATAACTATCTCTTAAATTACATGTGATATAACTATCCTTTTATTATGGTTTAAACATATTCATAGATTTCCACAAGGACATATTATCTTCATTTTTTTCCATAAATGATTTTATTTAGGTGACATTACAATATTTTCTTGACATAGATATCCTTGTCAAAATGATGAACTATTTCATCATAGAAAATTATCTATTGCAATTCTTCATGTTCCAGTAGACCCTTAAGATGAGCTCTTTAGTTGGAAGTGATAGTCCTTTTGAAGAGATCTCCCTCCTATACAAAACCTCAAAATATAGAAATGTATGATATTTTCAAAAGATCTACTCTCTCATTAAAATTTGATGAGTTGTCATTAGGGAAATCAAATTTTAATCTTGACAAGACATCCTCCTTTGACCTCCATGACATTCTTTCTTAGGTCATTCACTTTTTGAATGCTAAGATAAAGTATTCAAATCTAATTCAAGAAATTTTAAAGATCATGAGGCTAGGGTAGCCTTCTAGTAAGATTTGATCATTATAGCAACCCACAAGATCATTAAATACCATGAATATATACTAGATAAATGAAATATTTTGGTTGCCTAGGGTAGTACACACCAAGATCTAACAATGGTTTATCATTATTTCCACAAAAATGATAAAATTTAGGTAATTATGATTATTGTACAGCTATAAAGAGGGGTGTTATAATAGTCATAATTAGGAAAACCCTATATTTTCCATGAAAAAATAAGAATCTAGGTTTTTTAATGGATTTAACCACTTATCTTGATATGTTCGTGTAGCTAGTTAAGCTCCACGATGCACAAAATACAAAAAATCTTGTTTCCACGATTAGACTACTTTCAACTGATGCTTTTTGAAAGAATGCATTCATTGTTGAAATATTCAAACGATGTTGAGTTGACTAGAATTGAGATATGGTACTGTAGAGGGACCCTATATCCACCTATAGGTTGAAATATAATATTCATAGGTACCATGGATTTTGAGAACCAATCTATCATAATTTGGTAGTTTTTTGCTCTTAAGCTCTTAAGAGACTAAGCTAGAATAGTGTAGCCCAAAATGATTGGGAAAATTGGAGTGTGAAATAAGGCCTCCCCTAAAATTCAAACACCCACCTCTATATGTTCACGTAGAGAAGTGAGCCCCATGATCTACAAAGAACACAAAATATGGTTTCCAACAATTTTATATTGAACGTAAATGATACTTTATATAACATTTCATTCATCATCACCATAATTAAATGTCTTGGAGATATAAAAATTTGATAGAGAATATTTTAGAGGAACCCCATGTGTATTTTTAGGTTCATAGAAAACATTATTAGGTGCCACGTATTCCCTGAACTAGTCCATAATTTGGCAGTTTTATACACTTAGGTCTCTTAAAAGACTATGTCAGAATAGTGTAGCCCAAAATGATTGAAATAGTTGGGTGTGAAAAAATGCCTCCCCTAGCATTCACCCACCCACCCCAACATGTTAATGTGTTTGGTTCAGTCCCATGAGATGAAAAATACAAAATATGGCTCCCAACAAGTTTTTGTTGAACGTAAATGAAACTTTTTTAAAATTTTCATACATCGCTGCCACAATTAATAAAATTTTGAGAGAAGTTATTGTGAAGAATACCTACATTTAGCTATAGGTTTAAGCAAAAAAACCTTAGGTTCCATGGATATCGAGAACTATTTTGTCATAATTTGTTAATTTTTTGCACTTATAGCTCTTAAGAGATTGCATTGGAATAGTGCATCCCAAAATGATCGGCATAATTGGGGTACAAAAAATCCCTCCTATAATTTTTACCCACCCGTGACCTCAATATGTTAATTTATTTTTAATCCCCATAAGATGAAGAATGCAAAATATGTATTTTTGCAACATTTCGTACATTGTCACCACGGCCAAATGGTTTGGAGATATAAAAATATGAGAGAGGCTATCGTGGAGGTAACCTATGTATATTTTTAGGTTTCAATAGAAAATTCATAGGTTTCATGGATTCCAAGAACCAGTACATCATGTAGTTTGATGTTTTTTTTGCACTTGATGCTCTTAACAGACTACAAGGAATAATGGAGCCTCAAACGATTAGGACAAATGGGGTGAAAAACAAGGCCTTCCCTAACATTCAACCACCCACATAGACATTTATTCATATTCGATTGAGTACCATGAGATGAATAATGCAAAATATGGCTCCCGAAAATTTTTTGAATGCAAATGACACTTTTTGCAATTTTTCAAACATTGTTGACACGATCAAATGGCTTGGAGAAATAAAAAATTTGAGAGAGATTATTATGGAAGGAACCTACATGAAACTATAGTATTAGATATAATATTTATAATTGTCATGAAATATGAGGACCAATACATCATAATTTGAAAGTTTGTTGCACTTAGGGATCTTAACAGATTGCATTGAAATAATGTAGCTCAAAATGGTTGGGATAGTTGGGGTGTGAAATAGGGCCTCCACTAGCATTCAATTACCCACTCAAATGTGTTTGCGGAATTGGTTTTTGTCACAACATATGAAACATAAAATACAAAGTAGATCTTGAAAAAAATTTGTTGAATGTAAATGACACTTTTTGCAACTTTTCATACATCGTTGACATGGTCAAATGGTTTGGAGATATAAAAAAATTTAAGTTCATTGTAGAGGGAACCTACATGTATTTGTAGGTTTAGACAGAGAATTCTTAGGTTCCATGGATTCCAAGAACAAATCTATCATAGTTTAAGACAACATTTTTCACTTAGGACTCTTAAGGGATTGTGCTAGAATAAAGTAGCTCACAACAATCGGGAGAACTAGGGTACAAAAAAAGGCTCCCCTAGCATTCAATAACCCAACTAGACATGTTGGCATATTCTATTTTTCCTCACAATGTATGAAACATAAGATATGGCTTGTGACAATTTTTTGTTGAACATAAATGACATGAAGTTGTTGATACTTAATAGGACTCCAAAATCGAGATTTAAAATAGACTTGGATGCATCAACATATCCTAAGGAACCCCTCCAAAAACATAAACTCCTCTCACCTAAAAGTTTGGAATCCCAAACAATCCAAAGACCAAAAAAACAAAACCTACCTAGACCCCACAATCCCATATAGCTAAGCCCACCATTCCAAATCCAAAATCTTAAATATTCAAAAATCCCAAAATCCAAAGTTTATTTGAGTTCAAAAACTAGTCTTCAAAATCCAAGGACCTTAAATAAAAAATTCATGAATTGAGGGCCAAAATTTAGTGTTCCACAATCCTAAAAGTACAAAAAAATTAAAATCCATGCAATCTAAATATATGAACACGAATTTAACAAGTCAAAAAATAAAATTCTTTTGGGTTTTAAAATCAGACAATATAGATACCCAATCCAAATTGGAAGTCCTAATGTCCAAGAGCATAAAATATTGCATCCCCTCAACCAATGAGTTCTAAACTCCAACATCCAAAAGCCACCATCACAATCCCACAAAAAATTCAATCTCAAAAAAATGGTGTGTGAGCTTGTTAATCCTAATTCCCCTTTGTCCCATGAAATTTATTCATGCCTCCATAATCCCATCCTTCCATCTACCCCTTTTTCCCAACCCAATCCATCGCCCCACATACCTCCATCACAACATCCATTTCATATAAACTTTCACATAACTATACATTCTTTATCCAACCTACCTCCCACTTTATTCTCCTAGGTAGAACCTAGGAGAAACCAACTTAGCAATTGAAGCTCACAACATCCCTTTCATATAAACTTTCACATAACCATAAATCCTTTATCCAATCTATCTCCCACTTTATTTTCCTAGGTAGAACCTAGGAGCAACAAACTTAGCAATTGAAGATCACAACAAATTTCATTGAGCACAACATTACCAACATGATACACATGAAGAAACTAACAAAATGGGATGTTATTATCTTAGCATGGAAGTGGATGTTTGAAATTAAAAAAAAAACAAAGAATCAAAATGGTAAAGAGAAAAAATATCCAACTATAAAACTTTTCCCACAACACCTTAAGCAAATACCATGATTAAAACCTATTTATGAATGTCAAGTGTAATTTTTTAATCTACATGCACCCTATACTTGGGGGGAAGCTTCTTCTATCCACTCATCCCATCCATCATCCACAACCATTTATTATCCTTCCATAGCACACAATTATTTCATCCCATCCATTGCATTCACATCTCCATGCAATCAATACCTATTCTCATTCCCACTCTTGATCTTGATTAGGAAGTGGACAAGATACTAAAGCATGTTTTTGACAATCCCTTGATATGTCCAAGGATAGCTTCATAAATGGCACATGACATACTAGTGCATATTTTTCCTAAATCACACAACCCTTAGAAATTGCATCCACTCCCCATTTCCATCATGAATACCCTCCCTCATTTCCACCCATAATCTCATTCTTCCATCCACTCGACACTATCACCTTTGGTGTTAGAACAAGTTTTCTCCTTAACAATGCAAACATCAACCAATCCTAAATAGAAAATCCAATCCCAAAACAAGGTCCACAATCCTAAACTCCAAATAGTCAAACCTTCAATATTATGATTCCATACCTAGTGCCCAATCCACACAACCATTCAAAAATCCAAAGATCACAATTATCCAAACACCACACCAACAACACAGAAAAATCTAAATAGTTTTACTCAAACAATTCAACACATATCCAAACATCCATAAACTTCATCCTTCATCTTGTTGAAATCCAAACCTTATTTAGTTTTGAATTATCTCATTCAAGATATATCATTCACACATCAACAACGCTATCATCATCATCAAATCAATCAATTTTTAGCTTTCAACCTGATCAAGGGAAAAATCTTATGGCTTTACTTTTCATCTTTTGTGCATACTTGCTTACTTGTGTGTGTGTTTTTTTGTGGCTTTCACTTGTGATTCTATCTTGAGGCACCTTATGAATAGCATCATCATGGTCTTCCATATGATGGTGCATCAAGTCATATGCCTACTTGGATATTAGTTCCTCAAGTTCTTGGCACACCATCGTTATGATCCCTTATATTGTGTTGCATAATGTTAGGTACTACAATAAAGAAGTTGCTTACAACATTTGGAATCTCTTCATTTATTTTCCAGCATACACCTCCCATCCACCATACCCAATCATCACACATCATTATTCTCGTTATCACTCTCCTCATCCACACCCATCATAGCCCTTTACATAACTTGTCACATCTCATCCCCCTTAACATTATTTCTTCATCTCCATGTATCCCAACTTTCCTACATCTAACCATCTTCCCCTCCCTTCTACCTATTCAAACCCCATTCTTCATCCCTCTAGACCTACTAATGATTTTAAGAGACCACCCAAGTCATATCAACTTTCCTACTCTATCAAGGGGGCATCACTAACCCATTTTCTAACCCTTACTCTTTCAAGCAATTAGGGCATCCTACCACCAATCATATCTCATTAAGTACATGTATCTACTTTATTTGAAATTACATTACTTCTTCTAATTGCAATATCATTTTAAAGAGAATAAAAATGTAGATACTTAAAATTGACTACTCTAACATCACCATTTTTACCACTTTTGACACCATACTAATCACATCCTTACCACACTCATCATCTCAACACCAATTAATTAGATAAATTATATGTATTTAATTAACTAACATTTAGCCTCTAAAACTTCATCAAATTAAATAAATAAATCATATTTATCTAATTAAACTAATTCCTACATCCCTCTCCAATAATTAATTAAATGATCTAAGTATCTGATTAATTAGACTCAAGCCCCAAATCTAATCTAATCCATAGTAATAGGACAATCATGTCCAATCCACAATTAAAAAAATAAAAATTAATAAAATTAATCAATCTTAAATAGAACCAACCCTAAATCTTAGCCATCAAATCAATCAAACAAATCCTAGCCACCCATTTCCAACTACCTTCTATCCAAATCCAAACTAACTTTTAATCCCAAGCCTTCATACACCAACTACCAACATTTAATTTCCCATCCCTCTCGTATTCAAATTTAAATTCCTATTATTCAATTTTGTTTTTTGATTCTAAATCAATCCAAATTCTCCATTTTTTCTCATCAAATATATAAATCTCTCATTGCTAAAGCCATTTCCACGAGTGGAAATTGGATGCAAAGTAAGCTTATGCTGCTAAAAATTCTATGCAATTACATTTATCCTCTCCATCAACAAATCTATAGAAAATCCATGGCATCAAGAGGGTGTTGCCAAGGGAGTTTCATTGTCCTTTAATTATTTAATTACATTTCTTTTGGTCTAATGAAAGTGCAACTAAGTATAGAGTAGGAGCTTTGCATTGTGTATTGTTCTATCATTTTTTTCTCTATTTAGTGTGCATAGTCCTATCATTTACTTGACATAACTCAAGCTACTCTCTCTACCACTACAAATTGTGATATTAAATCACCTTCATCATCTTCATTGAATCCATACTCTTTAACTAAAACTATAAACTCTTCTTCCATCATCAAAAACTATCACCCTTGATAGTTTCACACTACATTTTGCTCCCCCCTATGTGCTTGAACCTATTTATGCATTTAATTGCCCGTTTTATAAAAATCTTAAGAAAATAAAATAAGGGAATGAGAGTATGCATTTAATATTTTTCCCCTAATACTTTCGACCCCGAAAAGGATGGGTCTGGTCTAGGGCCCTCTTGCCCTAGACCAGCTAATTTTGGCTCCAATTTTAATATGTTGGTGTTAGTAATTTATTATTTGAATTTCCAATTTTATTTGTCAGCTATCAACATTTGATTTTTGGGAAGTTAGATTAATTGCATGTAAATACGTAGTATTTTCACCATTTGAAATCCTAGAAATTTTTGGAGGGTAAAATTATATTTCAAAAATCAATCACGAGTAGAATTTTCAACATTAATGTAGCATTCTCACTCATCAAGCATCATGTCATGTGTTATATAATTTTGTTCATGTTTTACATGCATTTTTTTATGAGCACTAACACTTATAGGTATCCAAATCAATTCAAGACAAGCAACAATCTATCCTTGAAGGTGATGAACATGATTCAACTCATCAAGGAGACTAGATCTAAGTGGTGAGTTGTAGCAAGTTGTTAATTGATTACTTGTTTAGCAATTTAGCCTTTATCCATCCAAGGATAACCTCTCTTTTATATCATATTTTTCCATTTTGGAGGTAGAAATACAAACATAGGGTTTGAATTAGGCAATCCCCTATATGGCACAACCCTTCCCCTCTTTTTATGTGTGCATGTTACAAATCTAAAGAAAATTGGAGGAAAATTAAAGGCTATTTTCTCATTCATGCATTTAAAACCTACAAGTTATCGAGGAAACTGCATTTTCTCATCAACAAACAAAGTTCCAACAGTGACCCCAAAAGAATGGGAACTACAGGCCAGAGACCTCAGGCCTTTGACATAATATCTCAAAAAGTAGGAGTCTAGTCTAGGGTGCCCCACACCCTAGACTAGTTGAATCAACACCAAATTTTAATATCGGATTCCTTTTTGTCTACCCTCTATGTCTCTAGGGTTTGTTTTTATCTTTCTACATTAGATTTCATAGAATTCATTGCAGTTTGTTACATTTTCATAATAGACCTAGGAACATTATTGCATCATATCAAGTTAAACTATCTAAACATTCCTACCACCAATAAAAAATGGGTTAGAACCTTAATCCACCATTTTATCTCTCCCTACAAGGTTTTCAACCAAGTGGGTGTTGAGATCATTTTCAATCCCTTACCATTCCAAAATTTGGGAAGAGTGTGGTGATCCCTTTTTCCAACCAAACATTTTGGTGAACCCAATGTGTCTTACACTTTTGGAAATTTTGAAATTTGAAGTATCATTTTAGATCTAAGTTTAATCTTAGGTTATTTTTCATTCATCATTTAGGCATTCATCATTTTCATAAAAGCATTAAAAAAATTACACAACATTTTGTATTTAAAAAGTTTAAATAGGGTTGATTTCAATCATTATAAGCTAGATCTACTTTATAATTGCATTCATAAATCTACATTATGTCATATTCTAATTTGAAAAAATCAAAATTTTAAAGAGTTTAAAAGTGTTCATTATAGCATTTACATATAGTAAAAAAAGGTGGAAAAAGTTGCATTTTAAGAAGAGAAAGATTTCAATTCTTTAGATTTGTCAAGTTAGGACCATTAAATTTTTGTACTTTACAATTTGAAAGTTACATAATTTTGAATTACATTTATTGGTTGAGAATTTTAGAATTTGCTTGCATATTTTAATTTCACATTGTAAAATTATAATTCTATCAATTTTTGAAAATTTATTCACTGTCACACTTGCACAATCACAAAACAAATTACCTAGATATCACACTATAGTTCCAATTTTTGAAATTTCAAAAAGCAAGTCTCTAGTCTAGGGCATACCACGTTCCTGACTAATGTACTCTTGCTCATATTTATGTGATAGTAGTCTATCAGGGTCTTATATCCAGATCTATTTTTTTTATTTTTGTGCATATTGTGTTTAAAAATCAATATTTTAGTGTGTATAATTGTGAGTAATCCACTACCATAATGGCTAAGTGCTTTGGGAAAATGATGTCCTCTTCAAGATCTTTGATTGATGTATTAGGCTCTATCTTTGGTAATGCTTCTCCTATAAATAATGAAGCACATATTTCCTTATCTCCCAATGCATGTCTTTCAAGTGAAGCTATCTTGGCGCAAGATAAAATAAATCCATGAAAACCCCACACATAATGCATTACCTACCCTTAGAAGTGATATTGTCCTTTATCTGGTATTGCCTACTCACAATCCTCAACAATCAACAAGACCTATAATACCTCTAGTGGAGATGTTTTCCTCCTCCCATAGAGAGAGTAGTTTACATTTTTTACCTTTCCCATTAAGCATTAGAGACCATGATAATGTCAACCAAGATGAGTCTATAAACGATCCTCAATCTTACGAAAACAAGGTAATTGATACACCCATTAGCTTGGAATAATGTTATGGTCAATGCTTTAAGATTCTTACTAAACAAGATTGCAATATAAAGAATGAACATGAAATCCACACCCTTTTGGAACAAACATCCTCAGAAGATACAAAAGGAATTAGTTACCGAATCAGTGCAGGATCATGGGGGTCCAAACTAGGCCCCTAAGTGGCAATGAAAATTCAAAAAAATAGAGTTGCACATCTTGACATAATAGGTTATTAACATAATTTGAAAAATATGTAAGAACAGAATTTATAGCAAATTGAATATAGTTTCTAGGCTACTAGTCCTTTTTTTGAAAAAAGTAAATCTATTTTGTGAAAATTTGAAATTTCAATGCAATAGTACTAAATTTTTAGGAAAAAGATAAAACGTAGGTGTATGTTTGACCAACCTATGTACAAGAAAAAAAAAATCTGAAACTTTCAATATAAGTAGAGGACACATGCCCGAATGTGCCGCATTTTTTTTGTAATTTTTTTGTAAGTAAATAATTAGTTATGAATTTTATATTAGAACATTTCAAAATTATTAAAATGTGTTTGTTTGACCACCATAACTTGGTCAAAAATTTATGAAATTCTATTTATATTTTATCCTATAGTATGCAAAGCATAGAATGTGACGCATCTTTTAGATTCGAAAAATGTGAAATAGTTTGAAAATTATAGAAGTTTTTCAATAAGCCTATCAATAAGGACTTTAGTCATAATTTATGTAGAAAATCAATAATAATCATCTATTAAATTCAAAATAACGCATATCTTATATAGGTGGAAAATTGGCAATTTTTTCAATAAACCCTTTTTGTTTCATCAAATTTGGATTAAAAAAAGTCGTCAGCCACAAGGGAAAACTTTGGAAAACTAAGGGAATTTTTTAAACATGTTTTTTCAGTTGACTTTCTAGGTATGGCCATCCTAAACCAAATCCCGAGTGAAATCCTGAGCCTACTGATTTTGTTAGAAAAAATGGATATCCATTTGTAATGGATATCCTTGATTATTTATAATACATAAAATATATAATATATTAATATTATTAATAACCAATATGTTATATATTATATATTATATATTATGTATTATGTATTATATATTATGTATTGTATAATATAATATATAATACATTATATTATTATATTATATTATATACTATATACTATATTCTACATATATTTTATATCATATATATTAAATATTTTATATTATATTAATAATATGTAATATATATTATATAATATATTTAATACATAGTATATATTATATGCTACATTATAATATATGTATAGTGAGATAGAGGGAGGGGGAGTGAGAGATAGAGGGAGGGAGATACCTGAGAGAAAGGGTTTTTGAAGGGATAGAGGGAGAGAGAGACTTGAGCGAGAGAGAGAGATTTATCTAGTTAGGGTGGGAGGGAGAGACCTAGGAGAGAGAGAGAGAGAGAGAGAGAGTTATCTAGTTAGGGTGGGAGGGAAATAGCGAGCAAAAGACCCAAGAGAGAGAGGGTGGAGGGATAGAGGGAGGGAGAGAAGGAGAGGGAGAGAGTGAGGGAGAGAGGGAGATATATATATATACATATATAGAGAGAGAGAGAGGGAGAGAGCGAGGGAGAGAGGGAGATATATATATATATATATATAAAGGGATGGAGGGAGAGAGACTTGAGAGGGAGAGAGGGAGAGAGAGAGAGATGGAAGGAGGGAGGGAGAGAGAGAGGGGGGGGTTTAGGAGGGATAGAGGGAGGGAGAGACCTGAGAGAGAGATAGAGAGTTATCTAGTTAGGGTGGGAGGGAGATACCTAAGAGAGAGAAAGGGAGAGAGGGAGTGGGAGAGACCTGAGAGAGAGAGAGGGAGAGAGATTTGAGGAGAGAGGGAGAAAGAGATATACATATAGAGGGAGGGAGAGAAGGGGGCAAAGATAGAGGGAGGGAGAGACCCGTGTGTGTGTGTGTGTTTGAGAGAGAGAAAGAGGACTGAGAGGGAGGGAGAGAGATAGAGAGAGAGAGATCTGAGAGGGAGATGTAGAGTGAGAGAGAGAGTGGGAGAGACTTGAGAGAGAGAGGGAGTGGGAGAGACCTAAGAGAGAGAAAGAGGGAGTGGGAGGGACCTAAGAGAGACGGGGGAGAGACAGAGAGACAAAGACCTGAGAGGGAGATGGAGAGTTCACATAACTATGACCATCTTTCAGATCTTACACAGTCAGGACATTTCTATATAATTGTAGCACCACAGTGGAATGAAGAGGGATCAGACTATTGGTTGGTGCAATGTGGATAGGGAAAGAAGAAGCTAACAAAACTTATGACAAATGATGATGGGCTCATGTATCATATAGGTATAGTTGTTGTTTTTGGAACTTGGTTGTGAACGTATATGATTAGAAAGAATGGTATACTTGCATTTGAAGACTATGAGAAGTTACACAAAACTATTCTCATGTATTCACACCCTATTATAGCAACAAATGTTAAGTTATTGAGACATCATGCTAAACCAAAAATAAAGGAACTATGGACAATTAGTAGTGTTGATCATGAAGCATTACTTGATACTCTGAAGGTAAGAGATGGACCTTCAAGCAAACTTGAGTAGCGCAACATTAGTTGTATGGGACAGGTATGATATTGTTCATCTTATTTTGATTAATGTTCATAATAATTAAATTATTTGATTTGGTCATTTCCCTTTGATATTAAGCATATTATCCATTTTGCATTATCATTTAAGTTGTTTAGAATAATATAGATTTGTTATTCTAAGCATTTTTTTCTAGTTTGCATTACCATTTAGGTCTACAATAATATAGATTTTGTATTCTAAGCATATTTTCTAGTTTGCATTACCATTTCATTATCAATTAGGTTGTTTAGAATAATATAGATTTGTTATTCTAAGTATATTTAGTTCATGTTCCTTTAAGTTGCATTAGTTTGTATTAGGTTCATTTCATTTCATTACATACATCCATTTTTATATAACATGTCAAATATAGCAATCAAAAACATAAACGTATATCATAAATATACATAATCCTCAGTAATCACCTCCCATATATCATATATAATATCATATATCAAAAATTAACTAATATGTAACAATGCAGGTTTCTTGGAGAACAAACGTATATTTTCAAGCAATTTAGATCAAAAGATCAATGGTAGATCATGTAGATCAATATATTTTGGAGGTACATATTTGATTTAAGAGAATGTCCAGTTCATACTTTGTAGTTCATGTTGCTTATGCTCAACAATTTGTCTCTATTTATATGCAGGTTCTTCTTTGATCCTATTTCTAATGAGTATTCTCACATTCTCTCAATTGCTCAATTTTTTAAGGTATTATTGTTTAATTTGTAGTTGACTGCTTCAAAAAATATGAATCCTCTCATAACTTCAAGAAATATAACTCTTAAGTGGAAAATAATGCATTTTGATCTTTCTTGAAGGAACATGATAATCATTGACAATTGACAACTACTCACACACCATAATTGACTACCCCAGAAAAAGCACCCCAGAATGATCGGGTGACTTGGCAAGGAGGTGAAACCTACCAAATTATTTACCTACCTACCTCAATGTGTCCATGCTACCCATTCGTCAAAATAACCCAAAACTTGACAATTTTCCATTATTTGCTCTTACGACACTTTCAAAACTACCCTAGAATAGTGCATTATGAAATCATGGGGGGCTTTGGTGACAAAAGGAGTCCTTTTGTAGCTTTGGACTTCCCACCTTGATGTGTTGGTATAGTTGGTTTCACTCAATTATGCACAAAACAAAAAAAATACTTCTTTCCATTGTTGCACTATTTTCCATTGACAACTTTTGATGCATTTGACACTAGAACACACAAACGATGTTGAGTTGACCCAAACTGATAGAGGTTGGTTTGAAGGGACTCAATATCCACCTATAGGTGCATAAAAATTATCCCTATGTTCCACGAGCTCCCAGAACAACTTTGTCAAAGTTTGACTGTAGTTTTGGCTTTTAGGGCTCTTAAGAGACTACCTCAAAAAGAGCACCCCAAAATGATCTGGTGACTTGGACAAAAAATTCAGAACTTCCCTAGTATTTACTTGCCTACCTCAATGTATCCACATTGCCCATTCATCAAAATTAATATAAATTTTACAAATTTTGCATTTTTCTCTCTTATGGCTCATAAGAGACTACCTCGGAAAGAACACTCCAGAATGATTTGGTGACTTGGGAAACAAAGTTAGACCTTCCCTAGTATTTTCCTTCCTACCTCAATGTTTCCATGCTGCCCATTCATCAAAATTACTATAAATTTTACAAATTTTGTATTTTTTGCTCTTAAGGCTCTTAAGAGACTACCTCGAAAATAGCACCAAAAAATGATCAAGTGACTTGGGAAATGAATTCATAACTTCCCTAGTGTTTACTTTCCTACCTCAATGTGTTCATGTTGCCTATTCATCAAAATTACTATAAATTTTACAAATTTTGCATTTTTTGCTCATAAGGCTCTTAAGAGATTGCCCCGAAAAGAGCAGCATAGAATGATTGAGTGACTTGGGCAATGAAGTCAGACCTTCCCTAGTGTTTACCTTCCTACCTCAACGTTTCCACATTGTCCATTCGTTAAAACTACTATAAATTTTACAAATTTTGCATTTTTTTGCTCTTAAGGCTCTTAAGAGACTACCTCAGAAAGAGCACCACATAATGATTGAGTGACTTGGGAAATGAGGTCAAACATATCATAGTATTTACCTACTTACCTCAACATGTCTATGTTGTCCATTTGTCAAAATAACCCAAAACTTGACAATTTTCCATTATTTGCTCTTACTACACTTTCAAGACTACCTCAGATTAGTGCACTCCAAAATCACAGGGGGACTTGGGTGAAAAAAGGAGGCACTTCATAGTGTTGGACTTCCCACCTTGATGTGTTAGTATAGTTGGTTTTTCTCTATTATTCACAAAACCAAAAAAATGCTTCTTTCCATTTTTGCATTGCTTTCCATTGACAACTTTTGCAAAAATGCATTTCACACTAGAACAAGCAAATGGTATTGAGTTGACCCAAATTGAGAGAGGTTGGTTTAAAGGGACTCGATATCCACCTGAAGGTAAAGAAAAAGCATTCCTACATGCCACGAGCTCTCAGAATGACTTTGTCAAAGTTTGACAGTTTTTGGTTTTTAGGGCTCTTAAGAGACTACCCCAAAAAGAGCACCCCAAAACGATCAGGTGACTTGGGAAACAAAATTAGGCCTTCCCTAGTATTTACATGCCTAACTTAATGTGTCCACACTGCCCATTCATCAAAATTATTATAAATTTTTCATTTTTTGCTCTTAAGGCTCTTAAGAGACTACAATTTATCTGGTGTAGAAGGCCACAAAGACAACATCATCAGAGGCATTGACGGCTAAAGCAGTAGACCCATAACCAGTTATGGATAGATATTGAGTTTATTTTGATCCAACCTCCTCCTAGATCAAATTCCTTATGAGCCTTTGTAGCAGGTGGGCCTCATAGATATAGAAAGGGCTTTGCTGGTAGATCAAGTCAAAAGTCTAATGTGCAACAATGAATGTCTCAAGGCTAATGTGGTGAGGCACTCGAGGCTAGTAATATAATCAATGACCTAAGAATGTAGGGTAAACCCACAAAAGTGGTTTACAATTCGAATGAGGAAGGAAAAATTGTAAAAAATGACCCCATGCCAAAAAATTTCGTTTTGGGGGTTTGAACGAACTAGCTGGTTCAAACGAACCAAAAGAGGGTTCGAGCGAACCCATTAAATGCATGTACGAACCAATCAGCCAAAAAAGAAAAGGAAACCATTTTATAAATTTCAATTTTAAGTTTCAAAGTAGAATATCAATTCTTATATTTCAAAATGTAAAATAATTGTGTTTGTGCATATACAAATTTGGCATATATGCCTACTCAAAACAAGTTTTACAAAATGTGTCATATATGTCATGTGAAGATCTATCAATCCCTAAATGTATCATTCTCTAGCAAATCCTAATCGTGTGTTGGATCATCAAAATTGAGCCTTCTTAAAGAACTTGGTGGCTTTGAATTTTCCTGCACAATATTTTCAAACTACAAATTAGATTAATTATGTGAATGGTTGACAAAATAGACTACTAAATAGAAACTTATATATTATAATTTAGAAATTAGCAATTTAACATCAAAAATCACTATATTGAACTATAATATATCAAAAATGCAATTATTGTTTACTTCAAGTCTTGCTCTTTTTTCTGCAAGATGTTTTGCATATGATTGACTTGTAGGACAATCAGGAATCCTTGTATATTGAAATGGTCCCAGATTTGTCACATTGTTGAATCGGGTAGAGGACTATAGCAGGTGAAATAAAATTGATACAAACTAATATATAATTGTTGACAAATAACCATATTTACTAAACATATATTTACTCCTATCTAAATGTATATATCTACAATATAAAATAAACACATACATATCGTGATGCTTATACACTTGTTGTAAATAGGCTCATGATGGATGAACCAGCTAAGATAGTTTCCTATATAAAAAATGACAAGAATTTAACAATTTAAATGCAAATGTACATATAATCATAATGTCAAGAATATAAAAAAACATATACCTATTGTGATGCTTCTTCCAATGTGTCAATAGTAGTCATCATGGTTGTAAAGTACCAGGTTGTTGCATAGAAAGACAAGAATACATTAGACTATCAATCTATGTACATGTATTTAAACATAATAGATTTCAAAAATTAACATCTAAATAACAATTTAAATGATACCATATACTGAGTCTCTAGGCCAAATGAAATGGTCGATTGAGTAGCCTCCTGGACTTGTGAAATTTGATCCTTTGTCGGCAACTATTAAAGATTCCAACACATAAAAATATATTAGAACTAATATCTCTTATAAAATATGAGAAAAGATAAAATGCACTATAAAATTATTTTAAGTCTTACTAGTGCCTCCATATCATCTCTTCCACCCAATGTCTCTCTTGGAAATGCTCCACTTTGTGCTCTCGCATCTCCTACATCTGAAATATCATGGATCTCATAGTCGGATGTGTCCATTGGGGCCTCAATGGAATATTGAAGAGGACCCAAACATATATTGTGGCACATAATGTAGTAATGGGGCACACAAATATGTGTCAAAAAGGAGGCTATATCGGTAGCAACTGATACAATAGGTGCATCACGATCATGATGGGATGCACCACCATGCAACTGCACAACATGTGAGCTCTATGTTATCAAATGGTCACTTAATACATGTGTCCCCAACTCCAATACCTTACCCAAAGATTGTTGTAAATGTGATTTCCTGCATCTACAACAACCTTTGGGTAAGGTATTGGAGTTGGGGACACAATAAGTGAAGTAGGAAGAAGTGGGGTTACTCAATGTGCCCTAGGTCTATCCTGAGGCATTCCTCCACCCACACCTTAGCAATCTTGCATATCTTGAAGTAGTCGACATGCTCACCTAGGATAAACGCAGTATATAGTTTTCGTAGAAGATATTGTGGGACATCAAGATTGTTGTTGGGTGGTTTATCAAAAACCATCCACCAATGTTTTTAGAAATTGTCTAGGATACCTCGATGTGTGCACCATTTAATCAAAAATTTAGGCTTACACACATCTACAGGTTGTCCAATTTTGGGATTGATAAATAGTTGTGCTAATCATGCTTTCATAATGTCAAGTTCTCTAATTTCATCATATGATAAATCAATGGAATAATGTTGCCTTTGGGACTCTCGCCACTCTACAAACCTAATATGTTGGTTTGTGAGAGTTTCAACATTGGAAATTATTATTTCTATTGTGATTTCCATATCAGAGAGCTAAGGGAGTGTCTCGTACATCCGACATATGTTTCTCAATTGATTTAAATTCCTATGGATTCATGGATAGTGAGTACATTTTGTAATGGAGAAATTGGTGGTGGAGGATTTGGTTGGGCAGGGTTTTCATCTGGATCAAGTTTGGGATTCTCAGCCATTGTTAAACTTGTTTGATGTTGAAATTTTAAAAAATTAACAATTATTTTTGTGCAAACTATTATGCATATTCAAAAACCTATTTTTGACTAAAATTCTTAAAAAATAATGCAAAACTAAAAAAAAATGAAAAAGTAAAATAAAAATCATACATACCTCTGATTAGTGGGTGATTTTTGCAAAACATATCACTAGCAAATAGATATCCAAGTTCTTTGGTTGCTCAAAAGCAGTGGTAGAGAATAAGGCAAGTAGAAAATGATGTTTCGACCTTTTCTTTTTTGATTCAAAACACAAAAATAGATATCCATTTCAAAAAATATATCCTTTTAGTTTAGTTTTTTTAATTCAATGGGTTGCTCGTCCCATAGTATGGGGATGGCTCAAACCAACAAATAGAGGGTTTTTATATTATAAAATGATATATATTATTATATATTATATGATATAAGAATATTGTATTATAATATAATATAGGTATATTGTATTATATTATAAATAATATATTATAATAATATAATATGATATTATAATATATTATATTATATCATATAATATATATTAATATATTATATTATATAATATTATATTATAATATTATATATATATATGATATAATGTAATATATAAAATAAGGCAAGTGAAAATGACTCTTGGTCTTTTCTATTTTTGATTTAATACACAGGAAACAAATATCCATATCAAATGGATATCTGTTTAGTTTTAATTTGTTTTTCTAATTTGGTCAGGGCTTGCCCCGTCCCTTCATATATATATATATATATATATATATAGTATTATAATATAATATAATATAATATTGTATTATAATACGATATAATATATTGTAATACAATATATAATATAATATTAGATAATAATATAATATTATATTATAATATTTATAATGGTATAATATAATATTAATATATTAATATATAATATAATATATTATAAAATGATATAATATAATATATAAATGACTCTCCAAAGCACACAACAAAGAATAAGGCAAGTGAAAATGACTCTCACCTTTTCTTTTTTTTTTATTTAATACACAAGGAACGGATATTCGTTCCGCTTTGGTGCTTGCTATGGCAACATGTACTTTCTACCCGAGTCTAGAAAAAGTTAAAGTGGAATTTCATGTTTTTGGGCAAGTAAAAATGTCTTTTTTTCACATCGCCACTTTTTTGACCCCTATGATCCTGCACAGACCCTACCAAGGTCCTCCACCTTTACATACAACATTTACTCCATCTTCCAAACCAAGAAAACCTTATGGTCCTATTAAGAAGGGCCTATTACCTACTCCACATCCCTTGTCTAAGACTAAAGCGTACCTTATGCACACTCTTACAATTGGGATTCATTATGTTACCTCTTATGCAATAAGGAAGAGACATTAAATACAAGAATAAAAACTCATACTTTTGTGCATATCATAGATTATTTGGTCATACCTGTGATAAATGTTGTACTTTAAAGAAGAAATTAGAAGGCCTGGATCCTTGCAAAGATAAATATGATAAGATAATAGACTAAATAATTGTGGCTTTTTGCCCCTTGCTATGTGGTAATTGTAGTATCACATTATATTCATTACCATGCATGAGGGCACAAAATAATGTTGTGCAATCATATGTCATCAAACAAGGAGCAAATGCTATATCATCCATTTAGGCTCACCTTTTCCCTTACACTTAGGGGCAAGGACATTTAGCCTTGTGTTAGGTGTATTCCTTGGTATGAGGGATCCCTTTATTTATTTCATTATCTCCTTAAAATATTAGTGTAGAAAGTACACTAACATTTTAACGGGAAGGGGGGAGAGAGAGGGGGGTTGGCATATTACACCCGCATATTAGATTATTAGATAAATTTTATATCTATGTGGCCCTGCTTTAGTGGTGATATCACATATAATGTCCTTCAGAATGTGGCCTTGTTCTTTGCATAATGTCCCTTTAGTAGTAATATTAAATAAGATGTTCTCTAAGAGTGTGAACTCCTCAATATATGCTAGTGTCCCCTTTATAGTGGTATTGAACTCGATAGCCTACTTAAATGCAACTTTTTCATGCCATGTTATGTCCCTTAGTGATGATATTGTGTTCAATACCCCTTAAGGTGTGACTTAGCATTCTATGATTTTTTCCTCTCTTAGTGGTGCTATCGTGTATGATATTCCCTAGGGTGTGACCTACCATTTATTGAGCAGAATTTCTTGAAATATAATGTCCCATTTGTTGGCTTACCCCTTTTGTGGTGTTGTTATTTATAATGCCCCTTGAGGCATGGCTTTTTTTATTTTATTCATCCCCCTCGATTTTAAACTTTGTGCACCCCCTAAAGTGATGTTTGTCCCTCGTGATGTTAAACTTTATACACCCCCCAAAGTGATTTATGTCCCCTGTGTCGTTAAATAGTCTCCTATGATGTTAAACTTTGTACACTCCCTGAGGCGTGATTTGGAAATATAGTACATGGATTTGGTATAACACAACTTGTTGGTTCATTTTCTTAAGCACCCCTTTAACATGGCCACCAAGCATAACACAACTTGCTTGTCAATGAAGTCATGTGTTTCATGAGTCACCTAGCATAACACAACTTGATAACCTTGTGGAACCCATTATATTGCATGGACAACTAGCATAACACAGTTTGTTATCCAGTGGATCTATGTAGCTCATGAGTGACTTGGCATAATGTAACTTGCTAGTCTTTATGAGAGTACTATCTTGACTAACATCATATTCGAGAAATGACATTTGGTGTTTGAGACGAACTTAAGACCAAGGTCTCTTTTCCTTACTGACTTGAATCCTTTTAGTGCTAACCTTTTTATTTGCATTTTGTTATTTATGACTTTTATATGTCTTCTTCTTGTTTTCATCGTGTTGTGTTCTCATTTCATTTTTACATTTACATTATGTTATATGTCTTCATTGTGTATTTTTCATTTCTATTATGCAACAATTGCATCTCATACATGTGTGTTCCTTTGTCCTTGTATTGTCTTGCCATAGGATCTTGAATCCTGGGGGGTAACACATCCCTTAGATTCAATGCCATCCTATCTCTTCAATATTTGGATAACTGAACCCCTCTTGACATATTCTTACTTCAATGTGAGTCTGAGTGTAAGTTCATACACTCACTAAAGTGGGGGCTAAATATAGCATTGAAAATTCTCACCCTTGACAATTTCACACTGCATTTTGCTCCCCTCTATGTGTTTGAACCTATTTATGCATTAAATTGCCCATTTTATAAATATCTTCATAAAATCAAATAAGGGAACAAAAGTATGCATTTAATATTTTTCCCCCACCACTTTTGACCCCGAAAAGGATGGTTCTAGTCTACGGCACCCCAAGCCTTAGACAAACTAATTTTGGCTCCAATTTTAATGTCGATGTCGATAATTTATTATTAACTTTCCAATTTTATTTGTTGAATATCGGTATTTGATTTTTGGGAAATTAGATCAATTGCATATAAATACATAATATTTTCATCATTTGAAATCCTAGAAAATTTTATAGAGCAAAATTATATTTTAAAAATCAGTCAAGAGCAAAATTGTCAGTATTATTTCAACAATTTCATTCATCAAGCATTGTGTCATATGTAAGTTTGTTCATGTTTTACATGACATTTGTATATGAGCACTAACACTTGTAGGCATCAAAATCAATTCAAGACAAGCCGCAATCTATCCTTGAAGATGATGAGCATGACTTTAGTCCATCAAGGATATCAGTTCTACGTGGTGAGTTGCAACAAGTTATCAATTCATTACTTGTTTATCAAATTAGCCTCAATCCATCCAAGGATAAGTTCTTTTTTATATCATAATTTGTCATTGTGGAGGTAGAAATACCAACACAAGGTTTGACTTCTAGACAAGACGCTATATGGCCCAACCCTTCCCCTCTTTTTATGTGTGCAAGTTACAAATCTAAAGAAAATTGGAGGGAGATTGAAAGCTATTTGTTCATTCATGCACTTAAACCCTACAAGTTGTCAAGGAAACTATATTTTCTCACCAACAAATGAAGTGTCGACGATGACACCGAAAGAATAGGAACTACAAACCTGGGGCCTCAAGCCTGTGACATCAGATCTCAAAAAGTAGCAGTCCAATCTAGGGCACCCCACACCCTAAACCAACTGAATCAGCACCAAATTTGAATATCAAGTACCTCTGTGTCTTCTCTATATTTTTTTGGATTTTGTTTTTGTCTTTCTGCATTAGAATTCATCTCAGTTTGTTGCATTTTCATAATAGACCCAGGAACATTATTGCATAATATCAAATTAAACTATCCAAGCATTCCCACCACCGCCAAAAAAGGGATTAGAACCCCGATCCACAATTATGGCTCTCCTTACAAGGTTTGCAACCAAGTGGGTGTTGAGATCATTTTTAATCCCTTAGCATTCCAAAATTTGGGAAGAGTGGTGATCCCTTTTCCCAACCAAACACCACTATCTCAAGTTCTCAAAAATATTTTCATCATATCATTGGTCTACAATGACCACTCTCTCTTCCCTTCTACTCACTATAAGAAGGTAATGGTAAGGAATAATAATAAATCCACATAAGAAAGTAAAGATCAACCCATGGAGACGTTGAATCATGCAACCGACTAAATATATAAATGATTCAACTAAATATAAGAAGGTAATGATTCAACTCATGAAGATTATGAGTGGGATGAAGTAGAAGTAGGATATTGCTATACCTAGAAGGAGAAGATTTGAATTATCATGAGATAGAAGAGTTTAGAGAGAAGGAAATCCTCTTGGAAGAAGATAGTGAGTAGAAAAATAATAAATCCACATAAGAAAGTAAAGATCAACCCATGGAGATGTTGAATCATGCAACCGACAAGTCGATGCAGCTCTCAATCATATTGCATGCAACCATAGGGATGTACCCACCCTTAGAAGAAATAAGAACCCAAAAATACTAAGTCATTATGTCAGGAATAGATAAACAATACAATAATAAGAAATAATTAGTGGCCAATAAAATGGCCACAATAAACTAGAAAATACCTCACATGATCAAATGTCATGATAAAGGAATGGAAGAGTCGATCATGGAAAAGATGGGAGAAATATGATCGCTGTCCAAAACCTTGAACAATAACAACCATATAACCGTGGAGGCATATTTGCTCAACAAAATAGGAAGATCTAATAAGGCTCGAGCTCCAACAAACTAGCTGCCACATGAGATAAAACAAATTAGCTTCCACGTGAGATAAGTCAACCACAAGAAAATAAAAGGTTCCATAGCTTGAAGACTGTTGCTTTTAGTAATAATAGTTGCATAGATAAATTGGGCTTGCAACCTACCAGCCATGTGTCATGAATGATTAAAGTTCTTCAAATTGAATGGATTTCTGAAACAAGAAGATTGATAGGAGTAAGCCAAACTCATTTCCTCTAAATGCAGAGAGGGCATGATGGTAGGTGTTTACATTAAGGATTTAAAAATAACCTTTATTCAATTATATTTGCACAAGCAACAATAATTGTCAAATTTGATTGAAACCATATGTGACTGAACCTGAATAGTAGAAATAACTTTTTGGTCAATATTGTTGCTGTTTTTGGATTTTGATTGTGTGACATTTTTGGTCAATCCCTATCACCACTTAATACCAAGGAACAAATACTTAAATATAGCACTCATAAAGCTGGAATTCCAAAATCTTCCTGTAGCTAAATAAAACATTATCCAATAGCAGAATAATGTACAATCTTGTAGTAGAACAACACAAAGTACCCCCTGAAGTTTTTGAAGCATTTTGAATTAAACCCTTTGAAAACCACTTATAAACTCATGGAAAACAAATCTTGTAACATCATGAAAATAATCTTGAAACCATCCATAGACATTCTACAGCACAACAAATCTAATTTCCATTTGCAACATTGCCAACAAAGCTACAAAACAATTAAAAGTACTAAAACTGGAAACAGAACAGAAAATAGAAACTAAATATATTTCGTGACATGGGATTGTCTATAAGCCCGGATGATCTTGCATCATTTGACGTATATCATATAGAAAACTAGAGAACAAACTTTGATTCTTTTCTAGATTTAAGATTCTTTGTAATTGCAAATACCTATGTTGTAGCTAATAGTTGGCCACTGAGATTACTCTCTATTTATAGTTTTATGTTTTCTGTGCATATGTTACCATAAGTATTTCTAAATATTAGATTGTAATTGCAAATATCTATGGTTGTGGCTAATAGTCTGCAATCAAAATTCCTCTCTATTAACATATTTCTGTTTATGCTAAAACCACAAGTATGTAATTAACAATTTCTAATATAACAACTTTCTATAAAACCACAAGTATATAACTAACAATTTTATTACGCAACAATTCTGTATAGGCAGGACAGGCATTCTTATTTCCATTCAGAGAAAACACAGCCACATTGAAATGAACTAGGCTAATCATTGCTTTTGACTGCATTCCATGAACTAATACAAAACAAAAAGGCAGTTAATACCTTTCACCAAATCGGGCACAATATTCTAGGGTTCACGAAGTTAAGAAGTGCGTAGCAAATAAGACATCAAGTGCTGTCAATTGAAAT
Source organism: Sequoia sempervirens (assembly GCA_007258455.2). NCBI lineage: Eukaryota > Viridiplantae > Streptophyta > Pinopsida > Cupressales > Cupressaceae > Sequoia > Sequoia sempervirens. Next base: position 42,670 of record VDFB02214276.1, read on the forward strand.
GGATAGCAAAAATTTCTTTTGATTGACTGCTTTCCTAGAAATATTTAATACACGCTCAAAGTTTTTGGTTGGGATTTGAAGCTTATTGGGATTAATGACAGTTGTTTAATAATATCGGCATATGTGAGTACAGGATTTACAATGACGAGAGATCATTATCTGCAGATCTCTGCAAGATCACTAGCTTAAAAACATGTGTCAAGCAAGATTATTGTAAATTGCAATGGCCTTCAATATCTACTATATTATATCCAAATTTCACACAGTATTTGCCCCTTTGCATTGGTCCTAGCCTTTAGGGCTTTCCAAGGAAGCATGCTATTTAAGCCCTGTTTGAAAATACCCTTTAAATATTAGTATGTTTTAGGAAATATTTGAGTATATAGAATTCTGCTCCACTTCGTAAGCAGGTGCAATCTACCAAGATTCATATAGAAATATGCAACGAATAGGTTGCTATTACTACTCCAATACTATACTGAGATATACAGAATATATACACAAACACAAATTGATACAACTGGCCCAGAGCTCCATTTTTCTTTACCATTGCAAAAAATCTTCTATAGCAAACCAAGATGTTAGCAATCCAGTATAACAGTAGGATCGACCTACTTTGTAAGGGTACCTGAAAAAGTATGGCGAAGGTATTAGGCTCAACTTCAAAGTGTCCAAACAAAAGCATCCTACTGACAACAAAGCATTCACTTTTTATATTAACAAGAAAATTCTTAAGCCAGCGGAATGCATTTAATGTATACATAGGGCTATTTACAGTTATTTCACATGAAGCTTGGAACACACTTTAAAAGTGCATCAATCAGTACAGACCAATGCATTCACACTTTTACTGCTTCGACCACAACTAGTAAAGTACAGACAGCATAATGAAGAAACCAACCATGTGAGAGGATGTACCCATCTGGAAAACTAAGCTATTTGTCACTTATTCAACATAATCTTTAAAAAAATTGTGTCATTTTATGTCATGCCAATCCATTGCCTTGTGACATTTGGTCTGTAAAGCACAAAAGCCAGTAATGTGTCGCACAAAACTTTGAAGAAATGTGCTGTAATGTATAAGGTTTGTGAAAAAGACTGTAATAAGTTTAACATATGAAGACGGTCCCATCTCAACGATTCACTCTATGTGAAAATAGCTCTGGCAACCATCGCATTTACAGCATCAGCAGTAGCTGGTATCCATTCAATACTAACTCAGTTCTGTAAGGAAAATTGTTGCAAAATAACCTCAAGGACAAAGAAACGAAGATATACAAAAAATTTAAACCACCAAATAAACATAAAATTTATTTCACAGTTCAAAATATCTGTATGTGAAGAAGCAAATAGAGATCTAACACTAGGTATTACAATAATATCATATATGAAAACAGCCATAGATTATACCACAGAACCAATACCTTCATTTAACAGATAACAACAGAATTGTTTTAGAATGAAATAAAACACAACAAAAAATGATCTGGCTGTTTACAGATTCCCAGAAAAAACTCACTGAAACCATGGCAGGTAACTTACCTCAAGATTCTGCACAAACTATGTCATGCTATCAGTGATCCTGATGAGATAAAATGAGCAGAGTTCGCAGGAAAATATTACGAAACCCTACCAAAGCAGTTTTTTTTAATGACAAACTAAAACCAATCTTCCTACAGCTGCTGCTTCAATCTATTCACAGTAATTGAAAAGTAGATCTAAAAATATCAGGTTTCAGAGCTACTAGATTCTTGAGCTCAAGAAAAGATTTTTGCAGCCTTTCAAACAAAAATATCAGTTGGGAGTTAAAATTTGTTTAAAATTTTGAATTTATTGGAGTATATATATATATATATATGGGGGTTTCAGAGCTACTAGATTTTTGAGCTCAAGACAAGATTTTTGCAGCCTTTCAAACAAAACTTTCAATTGCAAGTTAAAATTTGTTTGAATTTATTGGAGTATATATATATATATATAAATATCAGGGTTTTAGAGCTACTAGATTATTGAGCTCAAAACAAGATTTTTGCAGCCTTTCAAACAAAAGTATCAATTCGAGTTAAAATTTATTTGAATTTATTGAAGTATATATATATGGTACATATACATATATGTATACATACATGCATACATACATATATGCATATATACATACATATACATGTATATATATATATACATGCATATATATACATATATACGTACATCCCACTTGAAGTCTTTGAAAACAATAGCCATATCAAATGTCTTTTGCCCAAATCCTACTCTCTCAAGGTTAACAATCTCAATCTCACTAATAGTGATTACTAATAAAGGTAATTCCACCAACTCTACCAAATAGTTTACTGTAGGAGCAATAAAAGCAGAAGCTTTGAAAGGAACTCCATGAAAACCAAGCTCTCTAAATGGTATATCAAACTCTAGTTCAAAATCTTTTAGATGAGGCTGCTCCCATAGCTCTGTTACTCGCTTGACAAATCCTTTAAACTCTGCATTGATTTTATTTTTCCTGTCCCTCTCTTGTTGTTCTTCCTCAATTTCATCAGGATCATACATTGACCTTCTTGTCCCTCCTAAAGTTTTGACCACATCCATTACCTCCACATAAAACTGGACATCCTTGGTCTTCTTGGCTCCCACCATGATATGGTTATGGAAATGCAAATGAAGCGAAGTAATCATCTCCTTCTCTGTTGAGAGGAAGAATGTATGCTTAATGTTTTGATACATGATATCAGCTCTCTCTTCTGCTCTCATGGTTGAATGCCGAAATCCATTATGGCAGGCCTCCAGAGTTCCAGTCATCTTTCTTCCTCTTCCACCAAATGCTGGCCTGATCCACAAGTCTGCCAGCCTACTTGGCTTTGTTTTTGAAAGCTGAAGTTTCTCCTGAGTCACCAGTGTAGCTCTCTCTGCCTTTTCATACTCTTTCATTGCTACAGATCGTCTGTGGGATTTAATCATTTGTACCACATGGTTGATGTGTTTTGAATCCTTGGATCTAAAGGAAATTTCCTTATTATAAATACTGCTAGGGAATTTCAATGTTGGCATGTAGTTGGCATTAAAGTCGGGAACATTGAAAATTATCCTTTTATTAGAAATCCCTCCATCTTGTTGGCTTGTAACACTCTTGATGGTGGCTACATGAAATGGAACCATGATGCCATATATGGTTATCAGACTCTCTAGAAACGGGGATATCATCCACATTTTTGTAGGAAACCATCTCAATGGATGGCTTGGAAAGGCCATGTCCATCTCCTTGTACCGATGCCCCCTGCAGCCAATCTTCTTGCAGTCTCCTCATTCTTTTGCCTTGCAAGTTCTGCTTGGTGTTGTCGGCGCTGCTCTTCTTTAGTCATCTCCTGATTATCAGATCGTAAGGTTGCCTTGGAAATGCCTAATTCTCCTCCATTTACCTCAACCTTGGGTTTTTGTTTCACTTCCTCATCTTCATCATCGTCATTAAATGAGTATGCAACATTAGTGTATACTTTGGAGCTAACCCCAGTTGCATTTTCAGGCCCTTTATCCTTAACAACCACAGTGTCAGCAAGGAGCAATGAATAATTCTGTGTTTTGGGGTTATTAGTCTGCAACTGCAAATTCTTAAGCCCAAGTGATACATTAAAAGCCATTATAGCGTACACACACATATATACATATATATATACATACATACATACATAATGTATGTATGTATATACTACATCACCAAGTTCGAATTCGAATTCGAATTCAAGTTCGGCAACATTGAAATTCGGATGAAGTTCGTCAAGAAAACATTCCAAAAGTAAAAAATTCGGATTAAATTCACCTTATGTAAAAAAAAAAATTTTAATAAATATAAATAATACATTATTAAATAATAAAATTTCCCGGTATGATATTTTTATTTTATTTTCCCATATGAGGTTTGTGTATCTATATATATATACAAATCTATAAATATTTATATATATTATTTTTATATTTTCATTAATAAAATAGATAATATAAATAGAAATAAAAATAATATATTATATATAAAAACATAATATAATAAATATTATATATTAAAAATATATTAATATAATAAATATGTAATTTTATTTATATATTTATATTAATAAAATAATAAAAATAATATATCTATAATTTAATTTATTTTTAAATATAAACAATAGTTTAATAGTTTAACTCTAAAATAAAAAGAAACACTAAATTTTATTTTTAAACCACAAAGTAAAAATATATTAATTTGTATCTTAACTTAAAACTAAAGATACATTAATTTTTATCTTAACTTCAAATAAAATTAAAAAATATTAAAATTTAGGTTTATGTTTATCTTAACTTCAAAAGCATTAAAATAAGTCATTGCAGGCATAAAACAATGAGGAAAGCTGATAGGTGGTCGAGCGAAGAAGGGACTGTGGAATGTGAGACGCTACGAATGGCGGAATCCATTATTCTGACCAGCAGGAGCAAAGAATGTCATCAAGGTCACAAGAACAAGTTGATGCTCGGATTCCCAAGGCTTGAATTTGATGGCCGTATGGTCGTATTTAGTCATTTTGGCTGTAAAATACAATTAAAATTTTAGGAAGACTGTATCACTTGAAAGGCAAGATTTTAGTTAAACTGTCAAAATTTCTATGTAAGTATTCCTATATATGTTTTTTCAATCTACATATATTTTTCTTAAAATAGATAACCTTTAATATTTGAAAGGAACTTCAAATAAATGACCGTCACAAAAAAATTGCTTGATAGGCAGGATTGACTGTCAAATTTAAGCCCCTAATGCTCCTCTCTGTTCTTGTCCAGCAAGGAATTACGGCCTATAGTGGCTTTGGGAGGACCCCGAGCATTGCCGTGAAAATGCTTACCGAAAATTCATAACCTGCAACCCCGGTCATTAATATAGTTGCCCAAATAGACATGTTTACCACCATTGACGGCAGAGGTGTGAGAGTGCAGAGGTGTGAGAGGAATCACCACTGGCAGTAAAATCCGATACAGCGCACTTACACAACTCGACCAAGGTGTTTTTGCAGGACCCCTATCGGAGGAAAAATATTGGCACCTTGTCCGTACAGATTTATGACGAATTTAAATGAATATTATTAGGGTTTTTCACATTCACCAATAAAACCATTCAAATCAAGTTTCATCAAAGCAGCATCATCAATTCTTATGTTCACGGAATCTTTCAATTCTCTGATTAATAAGTTTTGTACCCGAAAAAACACCTGTCAGAAAAAACATTGCCAAGTAGCCTGCCACTAAAGTCAGTGATCATAGACATATTCATTTTACCAATGAAATAAAAACAATAGTGCTAGACCTAGCTAATTATTCCTCATAAACGTTAAATCATCTCATTTCAATCAATCTCACCTTCCTTTAATCATTCCACCTGCTTGTCACATAACAAATTCTTCTCAGAGACGGACATATATATTTCAAAAAAAACAAAGAATTTAACCAAACCAAATCGAGATCCCCATCAATCCAATGTTAGAGGAATAAATTCACATCTTAAGCATGTACTGAATCATACCGACCTAGTCAAATTCACAAGATATGTCTCAAACAAATTGGGTATGTTATCTCTTTGGTTTTAGGTTTTAGTGAATAAAGTAGAGACTGCTTGTACCACAAGAAAGTTAGAAACATCTCCAAGCTTACACAAGCAATGTACGTGTGTGAAATGAATGCACAAACCTAGATTGGGAAATGCACATTTTGCTTCCACTGGAAGGCATTGGCTATACAGCCTACAAAAGGGGAAGCCATGTGCATTTGCGGCAAGTTGCAGCAATGGGCCCGTGCAATATGGCAACGTCAGACTCCATATTTTATGCATACCTCCTTCTGCCTTTAACTATTTTTCCTTTATAAATGCAGTACATTTAATTCTTTTTAGTGACTTTTTAGTACTGGGATGGGTGACCTCCCGGGACGGACCAGTGCTTCAACTCTGTGAGCATCACCTAGATGCAATGAGTGCTAAGTGGACCATTTGATATCATGAGAGATGGGTTCTTGTTGAACCACTACTCATGAAACATGGGTCAATGAGTTTGACTCGAAACTACACGGTTGAATCCTGATAGCAATATCATAATTTGACACGCTGTGGAAAAATACCTCCTACTTATCAATTGATGAGCTAAAGGGGCTCTATTATAAATTATAAATTATATACTATATTATATACTATATTTTTTAATATAATGTTTATATATTATATAATTATATATTATATATATTTTAATATAAAAATTATATAATATTTTTTATATAAATATAATTATATCAATATATATTTATAAATTTAGGTTTTTTTCTATATAATATAATATTTATATTATAAATATAGTATTATATTGTAATAAATGGCATTTATTACAATATATTATATATAATATTATGATATATTATAATATAATAATATAATATTACCATATTACAATATTCATTTAAACTTGATTTGGCTCAATTAATCAATACTCATAGATTTTAAAAAATATATATTAAAATATTATCTATACCTTTTGATTTATATTTTAGATTTAAGATGATCAAATTATTGTTTATGCATTAGGTACCTAACATAAAAAACTTATTTATACACTTAAAATAAAAACCAATAACATCATAATTTAAACAATAACAAATATATATAAACTCTTTAATATTTTTTAAAATATATTAAAGATACTTAATAGTTCTAATTATTTATATTAGTTTTAGTTTTAATTAAAGATCAAATGCAAATGTAATTTTGAAAATTATATACCTATATCTTTTAATTTATATTTTAGATCTAAGATGATCAGATTATTGTTTATGTACTACCTAACATAAAAAAAAATATTTATGCTCATAAAATAAAAATCAATAACATTATAATTTAATTAATTAATTGAAGTGTAAATTGGTTTCAATTTTCAATTTTTAATTTCTATATTGTATTATATAGTAAAATACCTAAATTTATAAATATATATTGATATAATTATATTTATATAAAAATATTATATAATTTTTATATTAAAATATATATAATATATAAACATTATATTAAAAAATATATTATATAATTTATAATTTATAATATTAAATATCCTATAATATATTTAATATAATTACCAAACCTAAAATAAAAATACTTAAAATAAATAACTAAAATTGAAGAATATAAAATCACTAGAAAAAATAAATGCACTGCATTTATAAAAGACAATGAAAATATAAAATCACTAAAAAGAATTAAATGCACTGCATTTATAAAGGACAAACAATTAAACGCAAGAGGAGGTATACATAAAATACGGAGTCTAACGTTGTCGTATTGCACAAGCCCATAGCTGCAACATGTCGCATATGCACATGGCTTCCTCCATGCCCTTTTGTAGGCTGGATAGCCAGTGCCCCTCTGGAATGGCCCAAGGGGAATGTTTGAATTCTTCGAATTGAGTGAATGATGTGTCTTTATTGCCTTGAAATGAATATATATATATGGATGGTACATATACATATATGTATACACACATAGATACATACATATATATACATGTATAGATATGTATGTATCTATGTGTGTATACATATATATACTTCAATAAATCTAAACAAATTTTAACTCTCAACTGATATTTTTGTTTGAAAGGCTACAAAAATCTTGTTTTGCGCTCAAGAATCTAGTAGCTCTAAAACCCTGATATGTATATATATACACTCCAATAAATTCAAACAAATTTGAACTCCAACTGAATTTTTTGTTTGAAAGGCTACAAAATTTTTGTCTTGAGCTCAAGAATCTAGTAGCTCTGAAACCCTGATATATATATGATGTACATATATATACATATATGTATATGTACCATACATACATATATACACATTTGTGAGTTAAAATTTGTTTGCATTTATTGGAGTATATGTGTATACACACACACATATATACATAGAAGTCTTCAATATTGGCTTTTACACCTTAGGGGAGAGGGGCCCATAGTGGAGCACCTTAACTTCACCTTTCTCAAAATCCTACGTGGAAATTTCAAATCACTCTCAATTTTGTACAATAGTTTATTTGACAACTCGCGTGCTTCTATATTTCATTTTAGGGCCACATCAACATGCTTTTTGTTTAGCTATCCAAAAAAGGCCCAAAAAAAAGTGAGACCGATAGCGGTGCACTGAGTCATGTTTTATTGGTGTGCTGATGTGGCATCACATGATTTGTCAGTTTGTGTATTCTATGGATAAAAAGTTTTTTGCAATTGGATATTAAGGTGCTTCACTATGAGGCCCACTAAGGACTACTTCTATCCCCACTATTGGACCCCACTCCACTATAGGCCCCTCTCCCCTATAAGGGTTTTAATTTTTATTGGCTTTTACTGCTACCTGTGGCAGTCTTATGTTTATTCTAGTATTTGATGAATATTCCTGCTACTTTCGTATATTTTGTCCTTTTCACATTTTTTATTGTAATGAAACTACGACAACGAAATACACAACAAACACTAAGACCTACCTATGTATGTACAAAATTGTATGCTTAAGGCATCAAGTCATGATTCTTAACATACAATACCATGTCATTTTACATTTCTCAATAAAAAATTGAATGTTTAGGTTATGCTAAAGGGACCCAAAAGAGTTGCTAACTTTTAACATTTTGACCTTGCCATTTTTAGTCCCAATAAATTGCCAGCTACAATTCCTTTCTCACCATTTTTGGTGAGCATAGCCATTAATAACATTAAAAGTCGGGATTTTCAAATATGTGTTGCTTTCATTACCATCATTTGTTTTAAATTGAGAATTCAAAACCAAGTCGCAGACAACCCCAAATGACCAATTGTAGAAGAGTGAAAGCCAAATATGAGATGCAGATGAACATAATTCTTCTTAGTAGGTTTCTCTATTGTATCTAAATGTGTATTTTCAGTTCATTCTATTGAAACTATGAAGAAGCAGAATTCAATTTACATCAAAAAAAAAAAAAAAAAGTTTGTGCTATTACATTCTTCTTATTTTGTTGAGTGGATAGAATCATATAAGGCATGTTACCGTCCATTTTTATTTGTATTAAAGATAGTTAAAAAAAACAACAAACGGATCTGCTACAAGTTAAACACTACCCTTGCGCAGCTAGCAGAATATCATTTACAGTTTAAACTCTGACTCACTTTTCAACCCAACAACGTACTACTGACTGTCTTACAACTTAATTACAAATTATACACTTTGATTGGATTAATACAAAGTTTCACACGGAGACAAGCAATCATACTTTCAATCCTGAACGAGTTTCTAGTAATAGAACTGCTGGAAGACCTCAAACTCGCTTCTAAAGCTTGGCTTAAACCTGGACAATCTGCTAGATTAAATGCCAGAATCTTAGCATAAATAACTTCATCTTCTTTTACTGCCTCTCCCTATGCTGTTACTGCCACACAAGACTGCTCAGGCCTAAAGGGCTGCATCATTGAGTTGTCCACAAACCATGCTCCCCCTAGCTCCCTCCTCCACACTGGCATCATTGAACACCTTTTGAAACTTTCCTAAAGCTTGGAGAAAAATCCCTGCTTCACTGTATTCATAACTCCATTTATGCACTCTTTTCACTTCCATTTTGAGAGCCACCTCATCAGTTAACAGCTTCCTGAATTTAGCCATGTTAGCCTCCATCACCATTGTAACCTGCATAGCCACATTGAAAAAAATGAGACGTTTATTGGACTCAGTAAGCCCTCAAGCACGCACTTGAAATTTTTCCTCATTCCTAGCCCTCCAAATGAACCAGAGGATCTCAGTAGTAAGACAATCCCAGAATGCATTAGCTTCCTTATTAAGCTTTTTATCACAAAACATAATATCACAGTATCTAACATTACCATTGCTGTTCCAAATTAATAAATGGTTACAAAAAATATTCCAGACCTCCTTTGCATAGAAACAGTTAAAGAAAATATGCATTATACTTTCAGGAAACCTGCAAATAGTGCAAATATCAACATCATTATGCTTATGTTTATAAGGCAGCTTGTGCAGCAGTAATTGCCATCTGAAACAGGCTTTTTTTGGCTCCTCTAAATTCTGCCAAATTGCAGTGAGAGTTTTCCTCCACCTGTTTTCTGAAAGTCTCACATCCCAACAAAGATTAACATGCTCAAAAATAGAATCTTGCTTGGTAAGCTCTTTATATAAATTTTTAGCCTTAATATCACATAAAAGCGAACCATCAAACCAAGCAATATCATCATTAAAATCACAACTATCCTTCAAATTGCTAGAAACAGAAATATCTTTGCAGACATTAACCAGAATGTTGTAAGTTCTATTGCTAGGGTTGTCTAAGCTAAATTCCTCAACCAACTTGTTCATAGACTTTAACCAACCCTTATCAAGGATGTCATGGAGAGTCAGAATGCCCGATTGCCACCACTTTTTAGCCGAACATCCCTGTAACAAGGCTATGGGCTTGTTACGGTGCTCAAGGTTCCACCATAAGGACGAATAATCATGCAACACAGTCCCATTACGGAGATCCACATTGCCATTTTTGAAAGAAAGCTTGTGCTTAACCATTTCCCAAGCCTTCCACAGGCTAGTAAAGATAGGAGAATCCGCAGGTGACATGGGATGCTTGTTAAGAAGGATGTCACAAAGAGGCAGATTCTTCCAAGACTTGGCTTTCTTGGGCACAGCCTTACTGATATTCCATCTAATCAGAACCTTCCAGGGTTTCGTACCTTCCATAGCGTGAGCAATCCATTTAATAGCAAGAGTGATGCCTGGATTCTTAAATCCTTGAGCCCCAGACCACCTTCCATCTTCCCCATACAACACCAATCCCACTTCACTAAATGCTTCTTCTTTTGACCTTTACCATCAGACCATAAAAAAACCCTGATTCTCTTTTGAATTTCGTTGATTTGATAACTATTAAAGAACCAGACCGAAGCGAAATATATGCTATAAGAAGAGAGAATTTTTTGACAAATTTGGAGCCTACTAGCAAAGGACAGATACTGCTTGTCCCAACTACCAAGCTTCTTATCAATTTTACCACTTATCCACTCCCACATTTCCTTTAAATTAGGACTGATGGCAAACGGAATACCCAGATACCTTACCAGCTTATTGGGTCCTCCCCACTGGAAGTTATACTTTTGCAGCCAATTGGGCGGATTTTCTTTCCACCCAAGAAAACTGGACTTAGGAAAAGAAATTCTAGCTCCAGATGCCTGACAGAATAATTGAAGCTTTTCCATTAGCCTTTCAAGGTTTCTTTCCTCCATTTCAATAAAGATTGCAGTATCATCTGCAAACTGGATATTAATTAACTCAGACTTATCTGGGAGGCAAATCCCTCTTACTTGGGGAGATATAGTTTGATCTCTGAGCAAGTAGTGAAGAGCGTCAGAGGCAATAACAAAAAGAGAGGGAGCAAGGGGGAACCCTTGCCTTATAGATCGGCCAAGGGAGATTTCCTTAGACAATTCTCCGTTCACATCAACCTGAGCCACTGCATCCCTCAACAAAATATTAACAGCTTTGCAGAAATAGTCAGGGAACCCAAAAGCTTCCAACATAGTTCTCAGGAAAGTCCACTCAATTCTGTCATAGGCTTTTTCAAAGTCTAACAGCAACATTGCAGAGTTTTGATTAGATTTCTTTGACCAGTTCATGGCCTCCCAGCTTGTAATCAAATTCTCTAAAATGTATCTCCCTTTAATGAACCCAGTTTGGGTACTATTAATGAAGCTTGGGAGGATATCCACCAACCTAAGAGCAAGAATTTTGGCAAGAATTTTATAAGACACATTCAACAGAGTTATGGGCCTCCAGTTTTTAACCAGGGTCTTGTCACCTCCTTTAGGAAGGAGCTTAATAATACCCTTATTGATACATCTTCCCAAAGAACCTCTATCCAAGGCCTCTTGATAGACTTGTAACAAATCCTAACTTATCCAGTCACTGAAAGCCTTGTAGAATTCAACGGGCAGCCCATCACAGCCTGGGGACTTATCATTTTGCATAGATTGAATAGCCTTCTGCACTTCTTCTTTGGTGATGGCAGCATTTAACCTGGCCGCTTAAGTAATATTGTTTTTTTGGGGGATAATGCTCCTTATGCACTCTCTAGCCCTCACATTACACTCCTGAAAATCTTCAGAGGTAAAGAGCTTTTGATAAAAAGCATGGAAAATATCAAGAATATCTTCCTGAGAGCTCAAGATCCTACCATCCTCCCAGATTTGCCCGATCTGCTCTTTCCAGGATTTCTCTTTTATGTAATTGAAAAAGAATTTGGACCCCTTATCCCCACGGTGGATCCAGTTCAGCTTGGCCTGGACCTTGAGTCCTTTGGACTTGTAGGTTTGAATCTTTCTAAGATCATTCTTAACTCTTGCCAGATCTTCACTTAAATAAGGATTTGAGGGATCCTCTTGTATTCTTGCCTCGGCCATGAAAAGAACCTTCTGGAGCTCATGCTCTTCTTTTCTTCTGTCCATGGCCTTCTTTTTACCAATAGTTTGAAGAAGCTTCTGCCAGGCATCCACATTTTGGTTCCACCTATTAATGGCACTACCATCTTTCAAGATCCACCTATTTATTTCCCTAATGGACCTTATGCCATCCCTGCAGTCCTCATCTTGCAGACGCTGAGTATTTAGGATGAATTTAGGCATCTTGGGAGCTTCCAGTCTACTATCTTGGGTCAAGGAAACCACAGCTTTGATGGGATGATGGTCTGAGAGGGTGTAAGGATGAACACACACATGTTGCCCAGAATTAATAGGAAGGAAATTGATGACATTTTTACTAGCATAAAACCTATCCAGCTGAGAGTATATCCTATTATTCCCTTGCTGAGCATTGCACCAAGTAAACCAAATGTCTTTGAATTCTCTCTTTTTGTTTTCCAGAGGATCAAAAAGCCCGAGCTTGTTTTTAAACCTTTTCCAGAAATGTCTTTCCGACCCTTTCCAAGCAGCATTAATTCCCCCCTGCTTATCTTCCATTTGCTCCACCATATTGAAGTCCCCCCCAAGAACCCAGGGCCCTTTAGGCAAATGCGACTCCAACCATTGCCACAGATGAATTCTCTCTCTATGGTCATTAGGCGCATACACCGCTCCAATCCCCATTCTCGCACCCTCTTTTTCCAAGACAATCCAAACCACCCTGTTACAGGGTGAGATGCCATTACCCACCACGAACTGCTTCCATTTATTAGCAAGGAGAATTGTCACACCTCCTTTCCCTTTCTCATGCTGGGTGGAGAAATGGCAAGAATCTTTCCATATGAATCTCATGTTAACCTCCAAAGTGAACCCTGTAGCTTTTGTCTCTTGTAAAAGGACAATATCTTTTTTAGGTTCTAGATTTAAGAACCTCCTCACAATATACTTCCTGTCGGGGGACTCAAGACCCCGAATGTTCCACGATATAATATTAAGATTCATGCTCATCTGTTATAGGGATGTCCTCTTGGCAATTTTTGAACTGCTCAAAACACTTAGGAAGCTTTTCCTCAACCTCCGTCTTCTTGGCCATAGGAGATTGAATAACAAGACTGGTCTTTTTTCTTTTATTCTTGATCCGCTGGCTGTTTGAGTTTCCAGAGGCTAGGGCATCATATTTTCTTGGTCTCCCAGGCCCCTTTTTAGGTTTAGAGCTTATTACAGACCTCTCCATTTTGTTATCCTCCTCGACCTCATCCCCGGATTCACCTGTGGCCTCACCCGCTATGAGTGGTAAGGGGTTAGACACAGAAAGCGTACCACCCGGCACGAGGTCGAGATTGTCATGAAGTCTATGATCAAGTTGGTTGGAATCAAGTTGGAAAACCTTAGCGATGGTATCAGACAAGTCATTAGAAATTTCTCCATTCAGATGATCTTCAATCTTAATGCTATTGCACAAGGCGTCACCCGTTTCAGCTTGCAGCTCTGATGCTATCCCCCTATCCGAGGATTTGGATGAATCACCCCCAGCAATAGACCAAGCTTGAAGATCACCTGAATGGTGTATTTCTAAATCACTTGTCCTTTCAGTTCTATTGATTTGTTTCAGGTTAGTCTGCTCATGTTTTTTTTTAGGCTGATCACTCTTATTCGGTAAATTTTCCTCAATTCTTTCCCGAATTTTTTGCATAACAAGCTGCTGCGCATTAAGTTTCTCAATTTGCTCCTTGCTCCAACTAATTGAAGAAGCGAGGTTTGCGATGGATTTGGGTCCAACAGCAAATTCAATTTTCTCATTTTTATCTACTTCTCCCTCCCCGACAAGGACATCAAATGAATTCTTGGTCGGGAGCGAATTCTGAATAGGACAGGGCTTCCCCAGGGTTTGAACACCCTGATCCATCGAATTCAGAGTGTTTATAACCACCACATGTTCACAGTCCTGCCGGGGATGAGGTAACTCCTCAACAGATTCAGGACCAGCCGGGTGGGTTTCGACAGCATCCCCCATGGGCTTCACCATGTTGGCGCCATCACTCTGATTTTCTTTAGCCCCCTTAGCGGGTTTTCCTGTCTCTCTAATCTCTTTCTTTTTAATCAGAGGACAGTTCTTTCGTATATGGCCTTCCCGGCAACACAGGTAACAAGCATTTAAACTGCCCAAAATTTCAAGGGGGCAACTAACAATTCTACCTTCATCTTCTTTGAGGAGCCCGGGTGGGAAATCAATCCCAGGTGTCAGAGAAACAAGAACCCTGGCATCGAGGTTCGGCAGAGATGCTTTCGCCTCATCCATTTTGAGCACCTTGCCAAACGGAGCCAGAATGGATGGGACAAGTTTCCAAATTTCTGGGGGGACATTTTTCACAACAACCCACTGCGGGCAGGAGAGAGCAAGAACTTCCTCCGCAATGGCAATAGGGTTCCAAGCTAGTGCTCGAAACACGCAACCACCAACATTCCAGAAGGACCTAGCAAGGGCTTTGCCCTACATCTCATGGTTTCTAAAGAAGATAACAAATAACCCCTTTTGTAACATTCTACAGTAGTTTATTTGAATTCTGAATTTAGAAAGCCATATGCCAGAAAACCATGTATCCAAAAATTTCCTAGACGGGAGTTTATTACTATCCGTAGCAGCAAAGAAAATAGCAATCTCTTTAATTCTAGACTTCTCATTTTTGATGACCTCTTTCATTTCAGGATTAGGCATGAGCAAAGCATAACCGGAAGTGCAGGAGGGCTTACCTTGGTCTCCAGAAATGCAATCAGAACCCACCACTGTCTGTTGAACTGATATCGAAAATTGCGCGCCGGTTGGGAGCATCGTTTCCTTGCCCGTAACTGCATCTTTGAAGCTTTTTCCATTTGCCGCGCTCTCACTGTTCACAGGGGGGCGGGGAAGGTCTTACCTTCCTCCATACAAGCCCCCAAGGGGGAGAGTCACAAGGAATCCTCAGAGCTGAGTCGCCACGGTATGAGGACCAGGAAGATACAAGGCAAAACCTAATAAAACCAAGCAACGGAAACAAAAGCAAAGAAATTGAAAGCATTAAACCACACAATAAGAAATTAACCAATCTACGGCCTCAACCATGCAAGCAAACCTCCGTGGGGGAGAGCCCTGCCTCCCCCACACGTCACACACCAGGTACTAGGCACACCGAACGATGTCTTTCGTTTTCCCTCAGAATCTCGTTATTCAGACCATGTAGAGCGTAAAATATTCTTTTCAATTCTCTTAAAATTAAATTTTAGTTCTTCAAATTTACCCCAAAAGAATTGTGAATCAATAAATCTCAAAAAAAAAACTCATGTTTTTAAAATTTACCATCCATTTTCCCTTACATTGTAATGTTTTTAAGTTTATGGTAAAATATTTTCATTTAATACTACAAAAGCAAGGGTTTAACCAAGGCTTCCAAGAAATAGTTTTAGAGATTTCCTCAATAGCTCTCATGGGGCTCTCCAGGTTTTAAAAATTTCTTTTAGATGTTCTTGCAAATAAAACCAATTAAGTCTATATAACCCATTGTAATGTCCCCTTTTGGGACATTCCTAATTTTTTCCTTAATACAATAACATTTACTCAAAAATGAAAATAGTTTTATCAAAGATTAAGATAATATTCAGATAAATAAATCATAATCAATACTCAAATTAATCAAATAGTGAATTCTCTGGAAATACCAAGGATTTTCGTCCCTAGCTTGCCAAAGAGCATGAAAGGTTTTTGGCCTTTCAACTCTTAGTCCACCTTGGAGGGTTTTTGTCTCCCTTAACAAGGATTTTGGTTTGTGTCTGAACTTGATAAGAGCATGCAAGGGTTTACATCCTTCCAATTCTTGTGGACCCAAAAGGGATTTCATCCTCCCGATTTGCAAGAGGCTACCTTGAATTTAGAACCGATCGCTTGATGTAATTGCTAGATAATTGCTAATTTGCACTTGGCTGATTAATATTTATTGATGGATTGATAAGGTCAATCTTTGAATAATACTTGAATGCTTTTATACTTGATAATGAATTTCTGAATTGATATTTGAATGTGTGTTCCTTGGATGATCCTCTCAAATGAAATACTCTCCTTCTTTATGTCTTCAATTTTTTGGGAGTCACAACTCTTCATTATTACTGCCTTTTTGGAAGAGTCACAACCATTTCCTTAATCATTGGTCTAAAACCTTTAATTTAATTTGATTTAAATACCTTTAATTCCAAGGGGTCGCTACCCTTGTTAGAATCACTCCCTTTATTAAATCGTTGTCCCTTAGGTGTTGTGATCTTGATCAATTACTTTGATCTATTTTTTACTTGGACAGGGGCATGACACCCATCAAGTTAATCAATTGCTTGGAAATTGTGGAAGTTCAAAGGTCTCATTTTATTAAAATACTTGCAAGTTTTATTTGTATTGATTAGTATTGCTTTTCAAAGGAACAAGTTTTCATGCGGGCACGGTGATTTTTCATCCATGGAAGCTTTATATGATATGCATGCAAAGAAAGACCCTATAGAGTGATGGTGGAACCATGGAGGTGAAACCCCTGAATTTCAATCATTTGCAATAAGATTGCTCTCACAAGTAGCTAGCTCTTCATCTTGTGAGAGAAATTGGAGTACTTAAGATATTATTTGTTCACTAAAGAGGAACCAATTAGGGTCAAAGAAAGTAGACAACCTAGTGTACATTCATAGCTCACTTCGCCTTCTCTCTCATCTAAAACCTAGGTATAAGAAGGGTCCTTCAACAAAATGGGACCAAATTTCAACCGATGGAGAAGTTACAGCTTTGGTGGATGAAGTGGTTGAAGCAAATAGCCTCAATGATTTACTCCCAATTCTACTACCAACAGGGGAACCTGGGCTTGAGAGTGGTGAACATTTGGAGAGCATCATAGCTGAGGACCTAGAAATGAATAACATAGAAGTCTAGACAATAGAGTTTTTATTTCTACTTTTTGTTTTTTGTATACATATCAGCCTATCAGGCTATCGATATTTCTGAATTTGAATACGTAATATCAAATATGTAGCATGAACTCTTTGACTCTTTAACATTTGTGTGTTTAAAGTTAATGTAAAACTTTACCAATACTCTTGTTTGAAAGTACAATATTGGGATATTTTGAGTTTTAATGTTAGTAAATTAATAAATATTAAATGACATTAAAAAAATGGTGTCTCCAAGTACCCCCTCAACTATTTTTCAAAAACAATCGTACCAGTACCAATCTCCTGTACTAGTACCAATACTGGTCTCTTGGCAACCATGGTAAAACATAACACAAGCAGCATAAAGTGCATGACATTGGCCTATACTGTTTTTCCTTCCTTCCTCATTCCACTAGAAGAATAAAACAGGGTACTAATTTTATTTTATTTTATAAATTATACTCTACTTCATTATAGTTTCAACAAAATGTCTTGACAATGCACGCTAAGATAGTATAGAGAAACCTATCAAGAAGAGTGGTGTCCATTTGAAATTCATATTTGGCTTTTGATTGTCTGCAACTTGTGAAGTTGGGGTCAGAATCTTCTACAACTTGTTTTTGCATTTTCAAATTAAAACAAATGACATCAATAAAAATGACACATATTTGAAAAGGCTAGGAAAATGCCGGTTCCATCACCGTAGCTAGTGGTTCATCTATGACAGAAAATGGTCAGGGTCAACATGGGGAAGTTAACAGTTGTTGTGGGTCCCATCACCTGCATATCATTTTTTTACTCCTCTCTGTGGACTCCACTCTTTACTTTTCAACAGTAGAAAGAAGAATTTCAAAGCACACAGCATTTTGCAACCCACACTTCATTTGTTCAATTTTATTTTAAAACCTTATACAAGTGAGAAACCAAACTAAAAATGAAATCGGTTTGCATTGTTACTCACATGTCACATTAATATCATTTGTTTACTGTATCCCCCACCTGCGACTCCTCCCTGTGAACTCCACCTTTTATGTTTGAACAGGAGACAAAAAAACCTTGGTTGCAAAATACAATAGGCCAGAAAAATAGTAAGCACTAACAGTCCATTTGTTGACTATAGGCATATGGCATGAAAGGCTACTGTTATACCCAACAGTGTGCCGTTTGGTTGCCATGTTCATCCCATTCCATCAGCATGTCCCTGTCAGTTCAACTCCTCGTCTTACAGGGTCCCCACATATGATGCTATGTACCGTTTTGTATGATGTTATGTATGTGATGATGTCTTAGACATGTTGTTTTGAAGGGAGAATAGCCACGTCCATAAAAATCAGATAATCAGAGACAGAAATGGACATTCTGTGTACCTTGATCTGCCCTTTTCAAATTTTGGCGAGAGTTCCAACGTCCAGCACAGGCATTTCCCACACTTGTTCTTGAGCTCAAGAGGGCCCATAGCAAGCCATTTGAGACCATATTTGCTAGTGTCGCCTAGCATCACCCAAGCCACCAAAACCAACAGAAAATCCACCACCCAAAGTGGCAGCCATTTGAGAAACCACATCTCCACTTCAAACATCGATCTCCAAAGCATTTCTATGGACTTGAAAAATCGCAAACCAAAATAATTGCCGCTTGTTCATAAGATCATTATAACAAACATAAAGTCACCACCATCAACCAAATCATATAACCAAACGTCGATCGTTTTTATAATATCATTGTATGTTCATAAGATCATTATAACAAACATAAAATCACCACCATCAACCAAATCATATAACCAAACGTCGATCGTTTTTATAAGATCATTGTGTGGGAATGGTTTCAATAGTTGTGATAGTAGTTGTTCATATAATGCTCAATATTTTTATCAATATTGGACCAATAGTTGTGACATAACAACCTATAATTAAAAAAATATGTATTCCTTTGATCTAAAAAGCAACCAATCATGTGATGCTACATCAGCGCTCAACTATCCATGATGTGAATGCACGAGTATTGGTCAACTACATCTAAACAAAAAGCATGCTGATGTAGCATCATATTTGATGATATGGCCCCTGAAACGAAAGTTATAAGCAGGGGACTTGCCAAGTAAGCTGCTGTTAAAAATTGGGAGTGATTTGAAATTTCCATGTAGGATAATTGGACTAGCAAAGTTAGGGTGCTCAACTACTGGGTCCTCTCCCCTATGTTAAAATGATGGCATGATACCTTAGACAATTTTGTATGGTGAACAGACGTTGTTTGTATGGGGATGGGGCATTATGTTATCATATCTAAGACGTGCGTTCTTTTAGGGAGATTGGCCTCTGCCACAATATACAGATATACATACAATGTATATATAAATAGGTCAGCCAAAAATGTCCCCTTCATGTGATAACAAATTTCCTTTGTATTTTAAGACAGAAATGCATAAACACGGCCATACAACCATCAAATTTAGCCACAGATCTGATCCCCCAGTGTGGCGGAGAAGATCCCAGGGCTTCAACAACAGGGGCACCACTCTAATTATTTTTCAGAGACGTAAGACTTTCGTCACTATAATGAAGTTTATGCATTTTGATTAAGGAACATAAATGGTAATTTAACCATTGAGTTCTTTGCTCATCTAAGAAAAAAATTAGCATATTCCTGCATTACAGTGCATAAAAAAAAATTAACACATCTTTAAAAAATGCAGGCAAAGTTCTTCAAATATTGCAAAATTGCCAGTTTTTGGGATGCAATTAGGGAAATGATGACTTTTAAAGTGCAACATTTGAACGCGATTGTATAATAAATCATACTTTCCTAGAAGTTTATACAATTTTGAAACAACTTCATCGACCAGATGCGTTGCAGTATATATACAAAATGGGTTCGTTGAGAAGGCGTTAAAAGGATGTAACCAATTGAAATTCGCGGGTTTAACCCCTACCAACACTGCCAAAATGGAATATACAACTAGCATTCATGTATGCATTGGCAAGGGTGCTTCATAGCCTAAGCAAGGACTCGAATATATCCTTACCTACCACTCAGATGCTTCGTACCAGCCACTTCTCATTGAACTGAAAAACAAAAAAACCTCCAAAATTAAGGAAATCAAACCCTAACTGTTGTTTTAAAAGGAAAGGAAAATAAATTCACTGTGGGTTTAGGAATTAATACCAATGCCAGCAGCGAAGGCATGCATTTGTGATTAATCCATTGCTGAGTCGTGAAGAGAATGAAGGGTTAAGAATAATATACCATAATGGATAATCCAAAACGAAACAAGGAAAAGACAGAAAAAAATTAGTTCAAAATGAGTTTCTCCACTATATACTGACTTTGACAGAGCTGCAGAACTCTTCCCCTTAAACGAAACAAGGAAAAGACGGAAATGGGTACTAGTTAAAAAGAGAATGAGGTGGCGAATAAAAAGCGAAGGCGCGTTGCATTGAGTACTGAGGACACGGAAAAAGGACGCAAAGTGGCGCCGTCATTTTGTCAAGATGCTGCCGTATAATACAGATTAAAAAACAGAGACATCGGGAAAGCATACACATTCGAAACGTCACATATTACATACCACAATCAATGCACGTTTGGAGATGCGGATTGTCGATACGGAGAGGGCGCTTCACAAAATGACGGCGCCACTTTGCTACCTTTTCTGGGTAGCGTCCAATCAGCATGCTGCATGCAGTATGTCCAATAACTCTCTATGTATGGTTTTAAATGCTAATATTTTCCGTAGCGGTGCCACATAAATGATTTTAGCTCGACGTGATCTGTGATTGTAAATGTTTATACGGGAGAGGATCCACTAGTTATGCATCTTAACTTTGGGCTAATAATTATCTTATGTGGAAATTTCAAATCACTCCTAATTTTTACAGTTTACTTGGCAAGTCCCCTGCTTCTAACTTTCGTTTCAGGGCCATATTATCAAATATGATACCACATGAGCATGTTTTTTGTCAAGGTGTCCAAAAAGGCCCAAAAAAAAAGTGAGACCAATACTTGTGCATTCACATGATGGGTAGTTGAGTGCTGATGTGGCATCACATGATTAAAGGAATACTTGTGTTTTTTAGATCAAAAGAATACATTTTGTTTAATTATGGGTAGTCAAGTCGCAACTATTGGACATTATATAAACAACTACTATCACAACTATTGAAACATGCTCAACTATGGGTCCTCTCCCCTATTCTTCCTCATATGGAGAAATTCAAAATTGGGAGATCTAAAGTTTTAAGAATAAGGTTTAAGTAAGGAGGTCTTTAACTCTTTATTCTAAACTCTACAATGGATTAGAAAAGATTGAGTTTCAAAAAAGAAATTATGTGACAACAAAAATCTCATGCTAAAAGGTTACAAGTAAGAGATAGGAATTCATTTTTTCTCATATTTTTTTTGGGTAAAAAAACACGTTAATGCTTTAAGGAGATCCAATGAGAGAAAGGGTCTCACATTGAATCAATTCAAGATATTCAAATAGAAATTTGTCACACTTTAGTGAGTTGTTCAAAGCCCCTACTATTTTTTTCTATTAATCATTTTGAATTATATTCCTAGACTTAGCTCCCTTCATGGTAACTCCTTCCTCGATGACCTTATTTCCAAAGATTATCTTTATGATGATAAAAAAAAAGGTTAAAACTCCAAGTCCATATGGTTTTCCTTAAGTCCTTTCAAGCTTTTGGGGACATTGTCAAAGTTATCATTTTGGAGGCTTTTGAGGAATTGTGCACATCAATACAAATGTTAAAATCCTTCAATAACTCATTTACAACTGTATTTCACAAGAAAGATTATGTTTTAAATTTCTCTAATGTTTGAATCATAATTTTGTAGTATTATCTTTAAGGATTTTTTTCAAAACTATTGTTGGAAGGTTGAAATATTCCTTCCTTCTATCGTTTCTCCACAATAGGGAGGTGTGTTCAAGGTCGTCAAATTATCAATAGAATTATTTAACGTCTATAAATCCATTCACTTTATGCATATTAACAAGAAAAAAAATTTATCTTTCCAAGGCTTATGATAGGGAATGCTAGAAATTTTTGGAAGATATCTTACATGCCCTTTGGTTTTAATGATAATTGGACTCAATGGGTAATGGTATGGTGTACCTCTCCTTTTTTTCTTATGATTATAAGTGGCTCTCCTTTTTTTTTCATTTTAAAAGAGCTCTACATTAGGGTGATCCTCTCTCTCCGAATCTCTTTCTCATTTTAACAAAAGGACTTGGCAAATTTTTAAAACACCTTAACTATTTTTGTTCTATTTTTAGCTTTCAAAATTATGCAGGGTATGGATTCACTTTTCCATCTTCAATTTATAGATGACACTTGTTTGATGGCCAAGCTCACTTTTAAGGAAGATATTGTCCATAGGTGAGCTCTTGACTTTTATATTAATATACATTTTGTCAACTATTGAATGAATAGAATTCTCAAGTTTTATTTTTTCATATTGACTCTCATGTTCAAGAATAGATTGTTAATATTATTTTACTTAGGCTAATTCTCCTCCTTTCAAATATTTATGTATTCCTATTTCTCCTACTTACCTTAGGGAAAACATTGGGATGTTATGTTGGATTTTGTGTAATGCCATACATTAGTCACTCGACACATAGATAATGTTAGGAAAAGGTGTGTTGTCCACCTTGCAAAATGTTCTAATGTAATATTTTATTATTTGGTGTACCTAGCGGATCTAGGGATGCATGCATCACATGGGTTAGCATTCTTGGGGCCACTTTATGTGTTATGTGTAACTTTGAATTGAATATTTAAGGTGGGTTTGCACATTGAAAAAATATTAATGTTGGGAAAACTTAGTACCAAAAATAAATGTGGGAGTTAATGGTTTGTCAGCTCATGGCATTAGTCACATGGTTTTATGCAATACCACTTAGTGGTTTTGTGCAACTTATGTCTATAAAAGCAAGCACATGGGTAGTTGTATAAGGTTAGTTGGTTGGATAATTTTGCTAAGGGGTTGAGAGTATCTCATATTTGTATTTGTGAGGGTTTGAAGCTTGGCATGAGATGTGTGGTTACATGTTTGTTCACATGGATTTCTTGTACAAAGCTTTTGTTTGAATGGTGTTCATGGAGAACTCTAAAGATGTACTATAATGGCTTCATTATTGAATAATACATGAGTGATGGATACTTTTAGAGGCTAGATTTTTCCCTCTTGAGGGTTTTCCAAGGGAATATCTTGTGTTATATTTGATGGTATGTTGTTTATACTTTTGCATATGGATTTTGAATACTTGTTTGCATAGATTTCTCTATTTGGATTATGTGGAAATTATATTGGGTGGATGCATATTTCCTTTCGAATACCTCTCTTTAGTTGGTTACATAATCCTTCTTAAAGTTGCGATTCAATCTCTCCTAGTCAATAGATTTGTATCTCTTTTAGCTCTAAAAGCCATCCTCCATGATTTGGACCATAGAATGAGAAAATTTCTCCGGGAAGAAAAATCATATAAAAAGAAATGGTAATTGATCAATTGGGGTAAGATTTATCAACCTAAAGAGTGAGGTGGTTTAGGTATGATATATTCCCTACAAGATAGTACAACTCTTACTACAAAGTTATATTGGAGATGGTGTGTGGAGGAGTAGGTCTTGTGGGGGGATAAGTCTTAAGTTCAAGTACTTGAATATGGAGATAAACCTTGTGGGGGATAAGTCTTAAGCTCAAGTACTTAAGTATGGAGAATCATACTTTCATCCCTAGGATATTAACCATTCACAAAGTTTCTCAACTATGGAAAATTATGAAATTGGTTAGTAGTCTAATTAAAGCTGGCCTTTTATGAATTATGGAGAAGGGATACCTTGTTATTTTCTAGGATGATGCATGGGACCAACATGGCCTTCTTTATATGGGATTCCCTAATCTTCTATAATTAAAATATATATATTAAAGTTGGTTAGATTTATGTTTATAATTTTCAGTATGTAGTCATGCAAGATGGAGTGAAGATTTAGAATGGAAACCAAAATATATTTGGTCAAGTCAATAAGTACATATTTTCGTTAATCTATTAGCTCATATTTTAGCATCTAAAGAGATCACTTTAGATAGACCTTTAAATTTCCTTGGATGGGGTTCAAAAGGTTATGGGCTTTACATTATGCAAGTTGGTTGTAAAGCTATTTTGAAATATAATTTATAAGATAAAAACTCTAAGATTTTAATAAAAACTATCATCTTAAAATTTAGCCTAAGGTTAATACTTTCATGTGGCTTGTGACTTTA
>VDFB02214277.1:0-28939 GCA_007258455.2 Sequoia sempervirens
TAGACATTAAATTCAAAGCAAGCAGCATCCAAATCACCATAAAGTTGATTGGAGAGAGCCTTTGCAACTGTTGTCTTGCCAATATCCAGCTTTAACGACCTCTTCCATTGAATAAAGATATTCATATAATTTCTTAGTAGACATTGCAAAAGTACTAATCCGGTTCATCTCTTCAATCCGTTGCTAGAATAGTTGGAAAATAAAACTGACATATAATATGAAAGATAATATTTGGAAAATAAATCTTACACATTTTCAATTATCCAAGAGAAAAATTGAAAAATCAAACATTCTTTTATATATTTAATAGAACGGCTTCTGAGAAAAATTTATCAGTATTAGAAATAATTAACATTTAAGAATTGGAATAGTCAAGAAAATAAATGTTACTACTATTAAGACTGCTCTCCACGGTTACAGTTGAAGGTGTGTCCATCTGTCAAACCTTTTGTCACGTGTCTTGTCTTTCACACCACATTTTGTATACAAGCATAATACTAAATAATGAAGGATAAGAAGACAAGCTGGGATTTATTGGAGAGCTAAAGCAGGAGGGCATGATTGCCATGGTAGGCGATGGAATTAATGATGCACCAGCATTAGCAAAGCTTACAATGTCAAGTTATGTTCTAAAGTGCTTCATTAATTCAAAAATTTTGAGAGCATCCTTGGAAATTCCATGTTGTGCATATCCTGAAATCATTGCATTCCATGAGATGACATCTCTTTGGGGCATTTTGTCAGACAGTGAATGTGCCTTTTCTATGCTTCCACATTTTGCATACATGTCCACTAGAGTAGTTGCAACTGCAAAATCTGATAAAATTCCTCTTTTCTTTATGCTTTAATGGATGTCCATACCCTGCTCCAATGCTCCTATTTTGGCACAGGCAGGGAGGGAGAATGTTGGAAAAAGTTGTGGAGTCTGGCTTTACACCTGCTAATTGCATTTACTTGAAAGTTTCTAAAGATTTAAAAAAAAAAAATCCATTTTGTGCATATCCTGCAATCATTGCATTCCATTAGATAATTTGAGGCATTCTGTCAAACACTTTACGTGCCTTTTCTATGTTTCCACATTTTGCATACATGTCTACCAGAGCATTTCCAACTATAATATCAGAAAAAAATCTTAATTCCATGATGCTTTGATGGCTGTCCATACCCTATTCCAAAGCTCCCATTTTTGGTAGACGCAGGGAGGATACAGGTGAAGGTTGTGGAATTTGGCTGTACAACTGCCAATTACATTTGCTTGAAAGTTTCTAAAGCCTTTTCACCAAATACATTTTGTACATATCCTGCAATCATTACCTCTCTCTCCCTCGACGGTGTTTTGTAAACAGTAAAGGAAAAATAGCAAAAATCAAACGGAACAGGGTATGGACATCCATCAAAGCATAAAGGATACAAGAATTTTTGTAGATGTTGTAGTTGCAACTGCCCACATACACATGTATGCAAAATGTGGGGTATTTACAGATGATATTTTAATTCTTGTTGTTGGGTTATAACTCAAATTTGGAGGGCTTCTATAAACCTTTTAACTTCATTTTTCTTTGTCATTCTTTATAGGACCTACAAGCCTCGCATCATAGCAGAGTTGGATATCAGACATTTGCAAGAAGAAAATGCACAACCGGAAGCATGTGTTGAATGAATAAGAAAGGAATTATCAGACTATGAGAGCTTAAAAGTCATGAGATTAGAAAACAAAGATTTGAGATGGACTCTGGAGGCATTAAATCGACACTTGTCTGTATTTGACACCATAGATTTATTTCCGGCAAATCACAAACCCTTGGTGGACTTAGCTGTGAAGGCTTACTTGGCAAGGACCGTGGATAAAATACAAACCAAGAGTGCTCTTCAGTACACAAAATGGATTTGCTGAATAGCTCTCTTCTAACTGTGGAAGTGTTTGACAAGGTCCCTCAAAAGACTTCAGAAATTACCAAGCAATTGCAATTGTCAGGTTTAAAGCCACATTTCACAACCTTTTCTAACATCCTCCCTGCCCATGCCAAAATGGGAGCTTTGGAATAGTATGGACATCCATCTTTGTCAGATTTAAAGAGCTCTGATAAGGATATTGGTAAGAAACTGGTAACGTTGATTTCCTTTCCCCCATTTAGTCGTCTGAAGACATTTTTCTTTTCAAAGATGTGACACAGTAATAATTGTCATTACAAGATTTTTATTTTGAGCTATTTGTTGTCTGCGTTAAAATGTTGGTGTGTTCTGATTTTTTTCGGACGACTAATTTAATTATACTCCGAAACTAAACTGAAGATGCCTCAAACAAATGTCATCTGCAGGTCAACAATGATCGCAGGATATGCACAAAATGAATTCGTTGTTTATAAATTTCCAAGCAAATTCAGAAATAGGTGAATACCTTCTTCAGTGGAAGACCTACGCAGGTGATTCCAAGGCAACCGCGACGGCAAATCAGGAACACCGTGAAAATGTCATCTGCAGGTCAACAATGATCGCAGGATATGCACAAAATGAATTCGTTATTTATAAATTTCCAAGCAAATTCAGAAATAGATGAATACCTTCTTCAGTGGAAAACCTAAGCAGGTGATTCCAAGGCAACCGTCGGGAACACCGTGAAAAACTCAACTCTTCAGCTGCTTGTCTGATTTCAAGGGCAGTGAGTTTTGTAGAGAAAATGCCATGCCATATCTCATACACATGAAGAAAATATGTGATTCACATGAATGTGGCGGTGAAAGAATCGAATGGATATTGAACACCTCATAAATGTCATCCACCTATCTGTCACGTCATTTCTGCACAGTACTAAATTCTGCAGCCCAGTAGACCCGATATGAAACTGTCCGACGGTGAGGATGAAGCAGATGGTCTTGCATGCCCTATCCCAAATTTGAGATCGTTGATGGGGATAGTGGCCGGATTCTAGGGTCTTCATCGGTGGGAACGCGACGCCCCAACAATGAAGTTTTCCAAGCCAATTTTGTCTATCAACAGTCTAAAATTTGGGAGAGGGAATGCACTACCATCTACTTCATCCTCACCGTTGGAGTCTGCCGCTTTCTTTTTGACCTTTTTAACTTGTGAGTCATGTGCAGTAGCTGTCAACATTGGAGAAATATCTGTAAGCCATCAAAGAAGAAAGGAGTTACCTTGCAAAGTAAATGGTATTAACTGTTGCCTTCAATCTCACCTAAACTGCGTATGATACCTTCACCGCCCCACTCGTTTGTATGAGATATTTCCTTCCTATGCTTTCTCATGGGATTCTCATTCACAATTGACTACCGTTGAATTCAGAAGAGTTGTTGAAGACAACTCTTGATGGTTGCCGCTTGCTGAACACAGTTCTTAATAGTTGCCGCTTATACCATCAGTTAAAAAGGTATTCTTTTATCTCTGCATTTGTTTTGTATCTGTTAGTGTTGGCCTTCACGTGGTTTTCCAGTGCTCTTACTCATGCATTCATCTCCTCCATTTGCGCTTTTGTGATATTTTTGTAAAGGTCAATACTAGTGAGGAGCCATTTGAACAACTCCTCTTCGCTAATATCCCCCATTTTGCCTCTAGCGGTGGCCCTCTCTGCCCCTCCAAAGCATTTGGTGGAAATACAGGGCCTATGGACCACACCTTCTTCCCTCTTACATTTCTCCAGTATTAAACATGCTCGAACTCCAACTGCTCCAACGTATTTAATACCATTCCATAACTTTGATTGATTGACTGCAACTGACCCATAAACCATAAATCATTCCAACCATCACAAGAAAATAATAAGTGTATGCCAGAAAATGCTTGAGCCTGTGAGTTTTGTGTTGGGCATGTGAACTCTGAGTTGGGTGTGATTTCCAATAGTAAACCTGCTGCTAGAACTACAATCATCTTCCTCCTAAAATTGGGGTCTTCTTATGCCAACCGTGAGACTGTTAACAAGCGTTGTTGTTCACATGTAAAGTGACAAAATGGTATCATTATTCGTAGTAAATATGAGTTGCGCCGGCATTGATTGCAACTTGCATACGATACAACTACAAAATGGCCAAAAAATGATGAACTACTGAGATTCACTTCCCCTGTTTCCTTGATCCCCCAAAAAGATGACTTTGTGGAACAGAGGAAATTACGATTGTTGATAGTATGATTTTTTTCTTTATACTTGTGCCTCTAGGATTTAATAAATGCATGAATTAAGCCTCAATTCTTAGTGCTTTTTCTGATTTTCTGCCTTTTTCCCTATATACACGTAGACCTTTAGGCATCAGAAATTACTCTATTGTTCTGGTAATTTATGCTTACAACAAGAGTTTTATCATTAGCATGGACTGTTCCATAATTGGGATGGATTGCAGGGCCTATCGTAATGCTTGTTTTTGCTTCCATTATATTGTATTCCACTTCATTACTTGCTGATTGTTTTTGCCTCTAAAAAGAAAATTACTTGGTTAGGTTTATGTGATTTCAACTGAGAGAATGAAGCTGCACTCAACACTTGGATTGTAGCCAAATAATGATTGATCAGTAGCCTACATATAATTTATGGCAGAAACAGGGCCATTGGCCATTGGTCAATAAAATTACATAGGCCAGTTTGTGATTTCCAAAAACAATGTAGAGGTTTATTTTAAGAATGCAATGACTTCAACCTTAAATGTTGTACGTACACCATTTCCTAAGTGCTTTATTCACCAATAGAAAACAATTAGATTTAATCCAAGTTATGCCAAAGTTATTGTTGCAATGTGGAAGTTGTGGAGATGTATTGAATAAATATTTGAATTGCCTTCAAAACTGCTAAAAAATGAAAATATTCAACACAGGTAAAATGCACAGATATGACTGAAACTCTACCCAAAATATCGTAGAGGCAAAGTCAAGTAAATTTGGGTAAAAAAAATCTATGAAACAACTCTCCAACACAGGAAAATGTTGTGTCTCAAAATATGATCAATGAGAGAGTTTTACTTTCAGTTCTAACTGCCACATGTATGGATTCTATATTTTGTTTCTGCAAAAAAAATGTTTTGTTTACAGGTTTTAAAATACTTTTCAACCAGAAAATACATGTTAGTTCTATATTTTTTACTCTTTCAAAGTCTGCATTACAACTGCATACACAAATGTTGCTTTAGTATATGTTGCTGCAAAATCTTCCTCACTTACACCATTCACTTTGCAGGCCTGTCCCTTTCTATGCATAGCTTTGGCAATTGACTATTTCATCAATGCTACAAACTTGTTGCTTTCTTTTTTACAACCGGTCTACCAACATCATATGTCTGTAAGCTACACAAAAAAACGTTTCACTATCTTATACTAAAGCTATCATTTGCACTGGACCTCTACACTGCAAGTTTGGTTCACAACGGTAAAAGCTTCTCCCTTCTCTTTAATTCTTTTTGCTCTCCATTCCTCTCTAATTTATAGATAATTGCATATCATCCCCATATCTCTGGCAAGAGGAAGGACACTTTTTCCCTGCTATAGACATGATATGAAACAGTCACACTTAGGTACATTTTGTTTTTGTATCTTCATTTGTAAATGTTGATTTACATGAAACTCCATAATGAGCTAAACAAACAATATCTTTAATAGACTTTATATTAGCTGATAATTGTGTAGCATACATTGCTTGAAATTGGCTCTCTTACAAATTTTTTTATAGTGCTTTGGCTTCATTCCATAAAAATGGCTATGTGTTGTCACCAAACCATGGAAAATTTTCCACCAAACTCTGCCCATTTTTCTCATCGGCCTCCTTGACACCACTACACAATTTGTGCACAATCTATAGGTAACTCACTTGCCATGATTTCAGTGAAATTTCTTATGGGAATCTGTGCAAGCCCATAACACTTTTGTTGTGTTTCATTTCAATATTACAATTCTCTTGTTATCTGGTAAATGAAGGCATTGGTTCTGGGATTTTATCTGTGGCTGTTTCAATATATAAGCTATTTTTATGATAGTTTTCCTAACAACATTATTTACTATTTAATGTATACTAGCTGCAGCTAAAGTTATAAATGCAATGGGTGGCAAAGCTTCTTTCACTTAGTGAATAGTAGAGAGCGGAATATCTTCATATGTTACACTAGTTGCAAGAGATTGGCGTGACAAAAAGAAAATATTATTTACTATTGAATGTATGGCAGATGCTGCTGAAGATGTAAATGCAATGGTTCCCATAGCTACTTTCAAATACTGAACAGTAGAGATTGGATGAGATGTTGCTGAAGCTGTAAATGCAATGGTTCCCACAACTATTTTCAAATACTATAAATATTAAGCCAAATTAGTTACAATTCAATCCATAATCTGCATTATGTACTGCAATTACGTAAGCTTCATTACATTACAAAATAAAGCATATTAATGTCCATAGACAAAAGGAGCTTACGGGAATTTGAATTACTAGAGCCTTCAGTTTATGTCATTTATGATATTAAAAACTTTGTGAAGTGACCATAGATGTGAGTTTCTAGTTCTCAATCAATTTCAGAGGTAAGTTTTGGATTCATTTTAAATGTTAATTATTGGAAATTTTGTGCACTATTCATTACACTGATATGCCATTGTTTGTTATATTTTATGAATTCTTCACATTTTACAATTTCCATCTAAGATACAAATGTAAAATATTAAAGCTTCTATAATATGTATAATATATTGATCTCCATTAAATCGATTTGTATATTTCAGATAGAATACCAACAATTATAATAATGATCTCCATCCAATGTTCAATGTTTGGAGATATATATAAATAACTTCAAGAACAAAGAAAAGTTGAATGGACATGGATATAGATACAAATACGGATATGATCATTTTTTATTAATAACTTAGTAAAGAATAAACAAATAAATATAAATGAATAAATTTTATTTATATTTAAAGAGTAAATTTTATATTATTTTAAATATCTAACATTTAAACAACATAATATAAATATTAAATATAAATATAAAATTATAAATAATTAACTTTCTTAAATCAATAAAAATTAAGACCAACAAGATGGGTGGTAGTGTATCCAGCTACTGGAACAAAGAAAACTAAAATTTCAAACCACCAAGTAAATAATTTAATTTCAGAGTTCAAAACATCTCTACACAAAGAAACCAATCTATCCTTATTCAAGAAATGATAACATAATTATTTTAGAATGAAATAAGTCACAACAGAAAATGATTTAGTTGGATATAGATTCAAAAAGAAAAACTCACTAAAACATGGCAAGAGACAGACCTAAATATGAATTTATTGATATAAACTATAAAGATATATTAAAATCAACCATACAAGATTCCTCTTATCATTGTAGCAAAGCCATGAAAATTAGTACTAAAGGTATTTATAGTTCTGCAGTTAGAAAAGCTTAGAAAAACATTATATTAGTAAGTATAGATTACATTATCTTTCCATCGACAGAAATCAATTGAGTAGTGTATATTTCTGATATGACCTTTGAGGGAATTGATATTTATTGGTTGGAAAGATACTATACATTTCACCTCATTAATCCCATTTACTCTTCCTTGTCCCATCATGAGTAGGATACTTGGCAAATTCAATTTTTATTAAGAGACATCTAAATGACATGTGAAATGTTACCAGCGCAGCTCACTTCATGCAGAGACGTTTGAGAGAATTGGACGTGGGGGTTTCCTTTGTTGCCCACCTAATGTTTGTGTGTCAGAAAATACATATGTGTGGACTAACACTGAAACAAAAAACATTGCTAATTTTCCTTATTTAAACAATATTTGCTTATATTTAGAATGATGTAGACATTTGAACTTAGTGAACTCTGAATAAGAGCTTTCTAACTATAGATATTTACACAAAATTCGAATGGATATATAGCAATGTAGACATTAAAATCCTCACAATTGATATAATTCTGATTTTGTTTGCCTATAGTTGTACATTTGAAAAAGGGAAATGTGTTGTTTCTTCCACCTTTATTATGAATATTATAAATTTTCTATGCCACAACACAGTTGTTAACGGAGCCACAGCAACGAGAAACCTGGTAGGTACATCGCATGTATCCCACGTTTGGCTCAACAATATGGTACACGTTGGTGATTATTTCCTTGTTCTCATCACTATGTAGCATTTTCTCTAGAACCCACAAAAAACCTTGCGTTCTATTTTGCCTTCATTGTGAATGGATTTTAGCAGCAGTTGATGTGTAAAGGACAGGATCAACAAGAGGAGGGAGGAATAACATATTTGCAATTAGAAGACATAAATGGCATTCACAGATCTAATTTGGCTTTATAAGAATTTGTGATTTGTGTACAGGATTTTCAGGGTTTGAACTTGGCAGCAGGGATTGGAAATTCAAAATTTTGTGAATTCTGGAGGCAACAGTGAAGAACGATTTAGGAACAGTTGTACCAGGAGAAATGCGATAAAATTTTCTGCTGCAAAACTAAATCAAGCACCGTTATCTACTTTTTTGGAGTGTTCAGGGCTTTTGAAAGGTCGATCTCATAACAACGATAGTGAGGCTACAACTGGATTGACAACTGCTAAATTTCCATCACAGTTTACAAAATGCTGAGACTAATATTCTTGTTCAAATTTCTTTTACTTAATATATGCCTGAAGCTAACGATGCAGGTGAGATTTTCTTTGTATGTCTTGGGATTAGGCAAAAAATGATGATTATTTAATTACAGAATAAATCATGGGTAGCTATATCTCAATATAAGTGTCTTTTTTTCAGATATCTTTTCACCCTTGGGTGTTCTGTAGGTGAATAAGTTTAGCGATGACCAAAATAAGTCCCTATGTGGTCAACCGTCACAGAGTGGTTATTCCAGAGCTACTGATGGCAAAGAAAGCAATAAAAGATATAATGTTCCTTCACCCCCAATTTTGAAAATGCAAAAGCATACACAAGGCATGTGAACCGTTTGACACAATGACCAAGACAAAGCGTTGTGAACCATTTGACAGAAAGACTTAGAGAAAGCGATTTCTGAAATGTAATGATTGCAGGTTATGCACAAAATGGATTTATTGAAGAGGCTTTAGAAACTTTCAAGCAGTTGGAAACGGTGGGGGTAAAGTCAAGTTTGACAGCCTTCTTCAGCGCCCACTCAGCCTGCGCGAAAACGGGAGCTTTGGAACAGAGTATGGACTTCCAACGAAACATAACAGATCGAGGAGTTTGTCAGAGTTTTAAGAGAATAGGAGTGCCAGACACCATCACTGCTTTGGAGGGGGATTACATTGAAGCAATTTTAACTAAAAATAAAACACAACATATCGCTACAGTAGCTGTTTCAATCTATTAGCAATACAGGAAAAGTAGATCTAAGAAGTGGCAAGCGACTCACCGCAAGATTCGGCACAAAATGTGTCCTCCTGTCAACGATGCCAATGAGAAAAGCTATGCAAATTTGGAAATCCTACCACCGCGTTTTTCTGTAGACGAGGGCAAATAAAACCAAGGCAAACGAAACCAAGGAAACAAGGATATTTTGACGCCGCCTCCAATCGTCATAAATGCATCGACACCAACTCCCATCGAACCAAATCCTTTCAAAATAAATGCATCGCCAAAACTACATAAAGCAATGGACGAGCATGATGTATCGAATGGCAGTCCATTCTTTTGTAATGATTGTAACCGTCGATAGGCCAAATGGGTTTTGACAAACTCCATTGAGGGAACGACTTCGGCGTAATTAAGGTCTTGAAAACAATATAAGGGTTGTCTAGTCTGAAAAATCTTGAAGAGTTAAGCATACGTGAATGCCCTAAGTTGGAGACTATAGAAGGTGCTCAAGAGTTGGAAGGGTTGAAAATTCTAGCAATTCGATCATTTGATTGTGGACGTGTATTGAGTTTCATTTATGGACTGAACAGACTGTCATCAGATCATATCATTATAGTAGCTTATTTATCATCTTGGAATAGACCGTTAGCAGCTTATTCATTGTCTTGGAATAGACCACCAGCTTATGAAGCAATGAGAAGACTAGATGAAAAAATATTTTTAGACATTATTAGTTGCCACGCGATCACTCAGATTCATAGTATTAGACATTATCATCGCAAGTTGAAGGAGATACGAACCTCATCCACTACAATCATTGTATGTGCTCTCCATATATTGGCAAGTCTGGTAAATTTTCTGGTGGAGTTCAATGGTATTTCTTTTGTAGGAGATAATTTTTTTAAAGCTACATATGAACAGATAGTAACAGTTGTAAACAGAGTGCAGATAGGGGAATGTCGTCGTCGTCTTTATGGTAAAGAACCAGAAGCTGAAATACTTAAGGGGTTTATGATTACTGTGAATAGGGACGAAGAGTGGAAAGCCTTTTGTCAACTTGAATTTGATTAAGGAGGAGTTCAGTGTTGAGGAAGAAAGGCTTTCAATGGAATAGTTTCACCCTCTTCCAATTAAGGGGGGGCGATTTAGAAGATGCAAGAAAAAACCAAAGCCAACCATGAACATGTTAGAAATTAATGCTTAACATAGATTAGTTTTTAATAAATAAATTAATTAATATGTTATTATTAATTTATTAAATAAATTAGTCTTGGAAGTTATATTCCTATAATTGGTTCCATATGGGAATAATGGCCTTTTAAGGGAAATACAATGTAATAGTTTTTTAGTATAATGTGAATGACTGATTTTTTATTTGAGAGCAATCTCATTTTTTCCTCTCATTTCATTAATTACAATCCTAATCATGTGTCATTTTGTTATTTTACACCCTTCATTCCTTTGTGCTTAATGAAGTGTAATTCATGAATTTAATTGAGTTTAATCTATGGAGGTCATTACAATCCTAATCATGTGTCATTTTGATACATTACACCCTTTTGATATTTCATCATCCAAAATGTACATCCATGCAATCTAATCCAATCATCTTAACAACATCAATTAACATGCCCAATCCTTAATCCATCATTAGTCCTAAATTCATGGCATGTACATCCTAATATGATTTCTCTCAAGTCAAATTTTATCCTTTATGATAGATATTTGTATCACCCTTTGTCTTTTCAAGAAACCTTTTTGGTTCTATTTCACCCAATAGTTCTCTTGAGGGGGGAATCACTTCCATCACCATCCATAAGCAAATAGGGCAACTTGCCACTAGAGCTTCACTTCATCCCATCCTACTTTTGATCTCTTCTTTGTCACAACACCATTATTATGACATTGCATCTAAAGATGATTAAAAGGATAAAAGACAAAAAATAGAAGATAAATGTAACAATGAACACTTTACCTTGCCTTTACCTTTCTCACCTCATGGATTGAGCTAGAGTAGATGCAACTGTGTGGCAGCTCTCTAATGCAACATAATCTAGATATGGAAGAGGATTTTATGGTGATTTTAATAAAAAAATTTGGAAAATGTGTGTTGATCAAATGGGATGGGAAGACTCCAATTTATAGATTTTTGAAAAGATAAATGTAGGGTTGAGTTTTTCTTGTGAGATGGATGGTTGGGATTGAAGAATATAGTGAGGGATTAGCCTTGTGACAAGTGTCACAAGATGAAAGCATGTGAGTATGACATGTTGGCATGGGGAAGAGAGCAAGGTGTGCTCACACATGTGTGACCACATATTGGGAAGAACAAGAAGATGAAAAGTGGAAGCAAAAGTAGCAAAGTGTAAGAGGTGTAGGCTTTGGAAGTGTGACAAGTAAGAAGAAATGGAAAGTGTAGGGTGGATTCATGGGGAAGAGGTTCTCACACATGTGTGAGCATTCAATAGAAGAGGATCTCGAAGGATGACTTGGAGATGGAAAATGACATGTGCATGCAAGTATTTAAGAGGGATTGTAGGACACATGTCACATGTTTACAAGTTTAGGGAAGCAGGAGGAATTAAAAATTGGAAGAAATGCTAATGAGGATTAGAATATGATTTAAATTAATAATCATAGATTTATTAACTTAATCAAGATTAGAGGACTTAGGGGAATATAGGCTAAGGTTAAATTAAAATGAACTATTTAATTAACCTTTGAAGAATTAAACATTTAATTAAATGCATCGATGGAGGATAATTAATCAAATAAATATTTTGATTAATTAAGAAGAATCATAATAATTTATTAAATTTTAATTTAACTAACTATGGATTTAAATGAGGCATTAATTAAATGAACTAATTGAGAAGAGTTAATCAAAATAGTTATTTGATTAATTAAGAGGAATTAAAATATTAATTAATTAATTTTATATTTAATTATGGATTAAAAGGTCAATTTAGGGTATCTACATTTTTCCCCTCTTTCATGTGATGTCACACATGCATTGAAGTGATATTGCATTAAATATAGTGAAGATATGCCCCAATTGAGTGATAAGAAGTATAATGTGTAACGATGCCCCTTCGAGAGAACATGCAAGTTAAAGAGAATGTAGGTGTGCTCTTGAAATAGAGAATGAAAGATGGTGAGTGAACAATAGGGTGGATGGACAAAAGATGTTGTGAGTGGTCGTCCAACAATGTTGCCCTAGTTATATGCTTAAAATCCAAGATGGATTGATGGGGTGTTGTTGATGAGGGAATGATATTTACCTAAACAACACAAAGATTGGGAAGTATACATCCCGATTATGAGAATTAGGTGGTTTGAGGACTTTGTAGCAAATATGACACAATATTTGAGATTACGGATAAACAATTAATGGATAAGGTAGGATCTATGATGATATTAGGATTAATGAAATATGTGAAGGGTTAATGATTGTAAATGAGATGGAAATATAAATGGAGCAAGGGATTTTGGGGTGTCATTTTAGAATAACCTTGAAAAAGAGATTCATGGTAATGTTTTGAAAAATTAGGAGAAAATTAGTGGAGAAATAGGAGAAGAAATAAAAAATTAATGGAGAAGGAATAGAGGAAAAAGACTGAGAAATGATAAAATGGTAGAATGAAGAAGAGAATAAATGGGGCCTCCAACATAAGAGGGTAAAGGTGGTGAGGTAAAAATGGGTCTATAAATAGGCCCAAATGGGGAAAGAGAAGTCATGTTCACTCTCTCATTTGGTGAATTTGGAGCTTTGGAGAAGGGGAATAAGAAGACAAGATGGTGAATATACATCATCATACTCATCATGTTGAGCGGGTGTGACAATATGGGTGATCGATAGATGTAGGACTAACGGTGAGTAACTGATGCCCTTATGCACATTTTTCGATGTTATGAATGTTCATGTTTTGGGGATTGAATTAGGGAATTAGGTCAATTTTAGGGTTGGATTAGCACCTCTGAAGCCTAGTGACGGAGCTCCCCAAAAATTTGCAATTTCTGAGTAGCACATGGACTTAATTAGCATATAAATCCCTTGTCCTCATGGTTTGTATAGGGTTTTGGCTTAGAAAACCCTTTGTTCTTCTAATTCCATGTTGACTTGCCCTATTGGTTTCCCATTTTCCAAGTTGTCACTTGAGCCATCATATGTATTTGCTCATTTCCCCCTTTGGTTTAGAGCATCAATCATCCAGTTTGTTGCCCACTTTAATGTTTTTCCTAATGTTGGGGTCAATAAATATTTTCCTAAATGACTTGAGCTTAAGTCATTCATCCTCGAGGGTTAAATCATCGTTCGCCTAACAATGGCCCCTTTTTTAATGCTAACCTTACCATATGTGTAGGTTTAGGGATCTGTGACTATGGGAAATGATCTTGGCCGTACCCCGCTAGCTCACAAATGTTAAATGTCAGTCGGTTACACTGTGTGAGGATCGTGAGATGAGGACATGTGTCCTTATATGGATGTGGGCCCTAGTCTCCACTATCGGCCTTACCGCCTGTGGTTCCAAATCGATGGTGAGGATTAGGCATAGGGAATAATCTCTGTCATTCCCCACTAGCTCACAGAGAAAAGATGAATGCTCGTTAAAGGTTGTGAGTGCGGTGAGATCTTGACATGTGGATTAATCCACCAGCTAGTGAAATGGGTGAGACCCGCTGACGAGTGAAGTTTCGTTTGATTTGGATGAATGCTATTGGCCAGAGATGAATTAGCAAAGAACTGTTGAAATTCAAACTTAATTAGCTCAATATGAGACATTTGATCTACCATCTCATCAAAGGATCGATGGTTGACATTCAAAATCAATAGATAGGCACATGATAGCCATTTAGTTTTGCAATGAATAGGCATTAATGGTATGCTCTTTGTAGAAGTGATCAAATTGATCTTCATCATGTGAAGCTTAATTACCAAAAATCATGAAGCACAATATGCAGATTTCCATGCACTTGGGAAATAAACAGTGATAATATGCAAGCCAACGAATTGCCACCATTTGTGTGTGTGTTTTCTTCAAGAATTGATGTTTGTTATCATCATGTCATTCGATAAATATAGGAGAAATGAGTACAAGTTTCATCATCTGTATTTAATAGTTAGTAATTTTCTTAATTTGAGCTGAGTGAGTAGTGTTCGATTGCAACCTTGTGAAGCTGCCAAGCATCAAAATGAGTAAGTTTGCTACTATTAGAGTCCTAATTAGGAGGTCTCCAAGGTTTAGTGTGAAGAAAGAGCAAGATAGTGTCAATAAGCAAGAATGCAACATACTTGAACATGATCTAGTTGCAGAGGAGAAGGTTCATGCTAATAAACCTTCTCTTGTCCTTGTCAGGTGTAGTAGGAGGCTATTGTAGCAAAGTGTTGCCATTGGGAAGATAGAATAAAATGGAAAAGAGCCTACCCTATTCACATCCAGAGTTTCCAGGAGGGCAAGGTATGGACATGGTTCATACGGGGTGACAAAATTCTCCAATTGTAATCATAGATAGTCCTTTGGAAAGTGCTACAGAAATGGACTAGAGCAATTAGCGGTATCTCATGATGTAGACTCCAATTTTTGTCTCAAGAACGAAGGTGTTGTCAGTCATGCCGATATCTATGCGGACTCTGAGTGGGAATTATGGCTCTCTGCCAAGAAAGGACAACTAGGAAGCAGATGAAGTTTCCTCTCCTGTTGTTGCCACAACATGGAGCAAGTGCATATACCGTGGCTCCAGTGCTGGTGTTGGTCATGTGTAATGGAATTGCTTTCTGGGTTGTTGAATTTTGTTGTGAAGATGAAATCATGTCCTGGTCGTTCTCACATTTTGGCATTGTTGAGTGTTATGCTGAACGTGGACAATTGAATTTGGTTTTTGTGATGACTATGCTAATAGTGGAGGTTGGTTGATGGGTTACTCTAATGGTTAATGGGTACTCTTGGTGGTATTAGAAAATTTTGTTGGTTACACATTTTTCCTCCCCTTTTGGGAAAATGATTACACATTGTGTTCTGGGGAAATTTCAAAATGAAATGCAAATTACTGTGAAATGATACATTTGAATTGTAACTGCATTTCAAGCCAGAAGCTTGTTTACTCCTTGTGCTATAAAAGGAATTCATGGCTCATTTGCAAGGGGTTTTGGTCTTAAGTTTTGAGTCAGGTATATGTCTAGGTAGATAATTGAGCATAAAAATAAATTAATGAATAGAGCAGATGACTTGTTTTGGCTTTGAGGCATGTATGTAGTGATCTTAAATGGTTTTACAGTAATGACTGATATAAAAATAAATCTATAATTCTAATGCATGTACTCTCCTTCTGTAGGTGGTTGCAATTTTTGAATGAAATATCAAGGATATCTTTGTTCATCTTCAAATATTTATTTGAATGTGTGCCTCTGTTTCTACTTTGATTCAAAGAGTCAATTAAAATGCTTAAATAGAGTCATAAATTTGCAATAATTTACAAAGGATTTGGTAAGCAATCATGTCTTAGAAACTATGAGCTCCATGAGGCAAAGTATTGTGAGAGTTGTCCATTATTATCATAACTAAATCATTTCTATATTATTGTTTGTTTTGTATGTGACTCTGATGCCCTATTTGACAAGACACTGGTCTATTTTTTAAATATTTACATCAGAAGTGTGTTAATTGTCTGTCTAGTCACCGATGTGAAATTAGAATGAAAATTCATTTTAAAATTCATCAATTTTTAGGCGTGTTTGTGAAGTATTGTGAAATAACCCTTGATTCCTAGTGAGTGGGCCATGATTTTCTCAAAGACAAGCCTATCTAAGTTTAGTAATTCATGTATATTTGCTCCTCATTGGAATTGATCTATGAATTAATGTGTTCTACAATATATGAACCAAAATGAACACAGTAGGAACACCCTCTTAGGTCCCACAGAGCCTGAAGTGTAGAAGATTCCAGTCTTCGATTGAATCTTGTCAGTTGGCCATTCATTGTAAGGGTCTTGATTATAGGAGTTCTCTACTCTTTAGAGATTCCTTAGGTGTACTAGAAAACCACCAACAAAATGGCAACTCTGTTGGGGAAAACCCTTATTCTCCAAACACGGATACAAAATGTAGAGTCAAATGGTGATATGAATCTGAACATCTTGTTCAGATACTAACAAATTCTTGAACCTGGTAGAAGATTTTGTTGCAGCAAAGATTGAAGGGTTCGAACGTGACTCTGCTGTGGAAGATATTCTGGAATGTGTTCCATTTGTGAAGAAAATTCATCTCATTTGAAGTTCAGTCCTCTAAAAGGAGGTGGTGACTCTGATTCAAAGAACCTGATAAAGCATACATCCAATGGTTGAATTTTTAGTTTTAAAGAGAAAGGATTGTTAGCTGCTGCAAAGTACCAGGTACTCTCATGGAATTTGAAGAAATTAGAGAATATTATGGGTAAATTAGGATAAATCTCCCATACTTGAGATGTAAATGATCCCCTAATAGATGAATTAGCACTAGATATGAGGGAATATTAGTGATAATTTAGCATGCCTTTTATGTATAAGCTAAAATTTGTGCATTATGATAAAAGGAGTATGTTATATCATCAGATCTTAGGAAGCATTTATAGGGAATATACGTGCTAGAGGCTT
This sequence comes from Sequoia sempervirens, assembly GCA_007258455.2. Taxonomy (NCBI): domain Eukaryota; kingdom Viridiplantae; phylum Streptophyta; class Pinopsida; order Cupressales; family Cupressaceae; genus Sequoia; species Sequoia sempervirens. Next base: position 16,928 of record VDFB02214277.1, read on the forward strand.
AGGATCACAATTGCAAGAGGAATTGATGTAATACTATATAATTGCATAGGAGATCTTAAATTCCTTTTTAAAAATTAAGGATGAGTTGTTAATTTATGCCATCTGGTGTAAATATTGATAAAAGCATGCACGGTGAATAGTCCTTATCCCACCAAGGCAATTTCAATACTGATAGGTACAGGGCCCTCAACTTTAAAAATATTTGTGCTTACCCAAATATTGTACCCCACAAGATCAGGGACAAAATACCAAATTTTAGTGGTGAGAGGTCAAAATCAACAAGTAAGCATGTGCAAGAATTTGTTGATGTGATGGGAGATTATGAGATGGATTTTTAAGATGTGGTTATGAAACTATTTGTTTAATCCCTGAAAAGAGATGCAAGAGACTAGTTCTCTTTCTTTCCAATGTCTTCTGTACATAATTGGGGTGAATTTAAGGAAATCTTCATGGAACAATTTGGTGAAAGGATAAATCCAAGTGTTGCAAGGAAGAATTTCATGGAGATCTCCAACTTGGATAAGGAAGAGTTGGTCCCTACTTTCAACCTTAGATTTGCAAAGGTCATAAGAGATATCCCCGAACACATGAGTCCAAACGATGTAAAATGTTTGGTTGTGTATTTAGGAGCATTTGATCGTAAGATGGGATTCTTGCTGAGAGATAAAGAGCCTACTACTTTACATCAAGCCTACCAAGATGCTATGAATATTAAGAACAATTTGAAGTACTCAATCATGAGGGGAAATGTGACTGCTAGTATGAATGGCTCTAATAGAATTCAAACTATTGAGCCAAACAAGTCAGGAAGTAAAGGTGTTTTTTAGGGAAATGATTCCTTAGACATGTTATATCTACATTACTTCCATGAGATGTAGAATAGGAGCAAGCATCAACCTCATATTAGCAAGGGTTGGGAAGGATTGACTCGGTATTCTTTGTTAGAAAGTTGTATGGGATGAAAAGACATGTAAATGAATCACCATATGACTTGTTTTCAAGATTCCTAGATGTTCTGATGAAGATACCCAAGAGTGACAGACCTAATGACTTAATGTGCATTGATTTGTTTTGTGAAGTCTACAAATCAGGATTAAGCAAATTGCCTGAGAATTTGAAGCCTCATAGTCTTGATCAAGTAGTGGATTGGATAAGCACTGTGGAAGACATTGAGCATAGTTATATGCCATATGTTGTTTTCCAAAATGTGGGAAATAATTTCCATAGTGAGGAGAATCAAAGGATAAGGTTGACAGATCAAGAAGATGCATCAGAATGTGGACAGTTAGTCGATGACTGTTGTCATTTCACAAGAAATCTGGATGTAGACTCAGACAGTAGTGATGAAGATGAAGAGATAGAGTACAATGATATGAAAATAGTACCTAATTGTCTTCCTTGGGATGTCATAGTCTGTGTGAAAACATAAGAGGTATGGTGGAAACCTCCATGTTGATTTAAAGGAATAATGATGCACAAATGCGATGGAGATGCACCTAGTCACCGGTTGTATGGCACAAATGAGGGAATCAAAGAGAGGAGATTGAGCTTAGTCAATCTTCTGTGGGTATATGATTCTTCCGTATGAGAGAATGAGATGGAATCCTTTGCTTCAAGGGAGGGGTATGTTAATAGCCTTGAAGGTGTGTGTTTCCTAGGTAGTGAGCAATTCTCTTCATGTGAAGAATTTTTGAATGTGGATCAATTGTCATGAATCACGGATGATATGAAGAGGATATTAAAATTGTTTCTCTGCTCTTCAGTAGGTTGCAGCACGATTTTGAATGCCTTGATGATCAAAGATATTAGGATCCTTAAATCGAAGAAGAGGAAAGTGCAATGTGACAACTATGAAGAAGGTGTGGAAAAATCCCTTATTTGATGAACCCTTGTTGCTAGGTGAGGTTACCAATGATGATCCCTACTAGTGTAGGAGCAATCCACTTTTATGGAAAATTTCAATGAGCCTCACGGTAGTGCCCTTGGTTTGGGGTGGTACAGGATTAGACAGAGCGGGTGGTCCTAGATGACATTGAGGTTTCTAATTTTCTCTTTGGAGATGGTAATGTTGAAGCATTGATACCCCATTTACATGGAGAATACATTAAAGTATAAATTTTGTTTAAAGGGTGGTGATGCATATATGGGTGGGTCTGAAGTTGGGACTATCATTTCTCATCATGATGATTGAATCTGATATTACTATTGATGAAATTTTAAGCACAAGGTAGAGGCTGTGTTGTGATGAAATAGGAGTTGTTGAATATCTGCACATCCCTAAAGCTTATGGTGATTGTGGCAAGGTGGCCACTAAAGTAATATCTACACCTACAAAGTGAAATGAAGCACATATTAGTGAAGGAGAAGGCTTAGTTCTTGACCATAAGGAGAAACAATTTGAAGAATGTGCAAACCATGTGAAGTAGGTGTAGAATATTTTTGATTGGTATGAAGAGCTATTGGGTATGTGTGGGATCATGATGGGACAAAAAGTGGTGATATCATGGGTATGTGTAGGGTATGTGGCTAATGACCCTTTTTTTACCCAAAATTGATGAAATGAAAAGGGTTTTTAAAGGAGATTCTCAGCTTTCCACCAATATAAATTATGCTTTACTTTAAATTTAATAAATAATTAGTATTCATTTTCTATCTGAATTATGACTAAACTCCTAATTGATAGGTTGATTGACATCTATAACTTTCAAATGAGTATCATTTTTTAATATGAAACATGTGTCACATTCTATGCTTCGCATACTATAGGATTAAAAAAATAATAATAAATTTCATGAATTTTTGACCAAATTAAGGTGGTCAGACATACGAATTTTTTATATTTTTTAAAAATTGTAATAAAAATTCATAGTGTTTTTTCTTGGCAAAAAATTACAAAAATATTCTTCACGATGATACATAGGGTCTCTACTTATCTAAAATATTTTTAAAAATATCATCATTTATTGTGGTTAGGGTGGTCGAGACAGGACACCTACTTCTTTTCACTGGGAATTTAGTACTATACCGTTGAAATTTTAAATTTTCACCAAATAGTTTTTTTTTTTTTTAAATAAGCCCTAGTAGTTTAGAAACTACATTTAATTTGCTACAGATTATATTCTTACATATTTTTAAAATAATATAGATAAATCATTCAAATTTTTACGTTAAGTTTCCTAGCTCTGATTTTTCTGAATTTTTCCCCACTTAAGGGCCTAATTTTTCCATGATGATCCTGCACATACCCTATTAGATGACATAAACAATAATGAATGTGCTAATGATCAGTATGGGATGGGTTTCAAGTGTTACTTTTTTGATGCCCCATACCTTCTTGATTTGATCATGGAAATGTTTCCATTAAATGGGTATAACCCTGGTATTAAAGACAAATTAAATGCTGATTCATTTGAGCAAGAAAATGTAGGCTCAATCTTGGGTCCTGATTTCCAACTGATGCAATTGCTTGAATTTGAGTCTTTTTATTTTGATATATTTGAGGATTTCCTGCATAATATGAATCAGAGTAGCTACACCATCTTGCGACTAGAAATGTGGGAGGGGTATCGAGACAAGATTCATGATAGAAAAAGAAATGGAATATGGATATTTCATTTTTCCAATGCAACCAAATGAGACCATGTCAGAATGTGATTATGGGCAAGACTATTTCAAAATAATGGTGGGTCATGTTGGTTGTAATGAAGCCAATGGTGCAAAGGTACTTGGTGCAATGATAGATCCACTGCCAGTAGAGCAAGACAAGGTATTTGACAGAGGAAAGAAGTAGGCACGAGTTTTGCAGGCTAGGGGCCTCCAATTTGAAGAGTGGAGCCAATTGTGTGAAAAGGCTTCTTAGAGAAACAAACTACATTGTATATTTGTTAAATAATGTATATAGGTTGGTTTGGTGTGTTTTTTTTCTGTTGTGTCTGCTTTCCTTGTCCGAGCAATCTCCTGGGTTTTCTTTTCTACCCTAGTTCTCTTCAACTTGAGATCTGGATTCTCGCTATACCCACTGGGGGTATACATCCCCGAGCATGAGCCACTGATGGAGCTCCCCAAAAATTTGCAATTTTTGAGCAGCACATGGACTTAATCAGTATATAAAGCCCTTGTCCTCATGGTTTGGATAGGGTTTTGTCTTAGAAAACCCTTTGTTCTTCTAATTCCACGTTGACTTATCCTATCGATTTCTCATTTTCCAAGTTGTCACATGAGCCATCATATGCATTCGGTCACCACCCCCTTTGGTTTAGAGTGTCGGTCATCTAGTTTGTCACCCATTTTAATGTTTTTACTAATGTGGGGTCAATAAATATTTTCCTAAATGACTTGAGCTTAAGTCATTTATCCTTGAGTGTTAAATCATTGTTGGCCTAAAAATGGCCCCTTCTTTAATGCTAACCTTGGCATATGTCCAGGTTTAGGGATATGTGATAGTGGGAAATGATCTTGGCCATACCTGGCCAACTCGTTGATGATAAATGCTAGTCGGTTATGTTGTGCGAGGATGGAAAGATGATGATGTGTGTCCTTATATGGATGTGGTCCCCAGTCTCCACTATCGATCTTACCCCCTGTGGTTCCAAATCGATGGTGAGGATTGGGTGCAGGGAATAATCTTGTCATTCCCCACTGGCTCATAGAGAAAAGATGAATGCTCATTAAAGGCTGCGAGAGCGGTGAGATCTTGACACGTGGATTAATCCACTAGCTAGTGAAATGGGTGAGACTCGTCGACGGGTGAAGTGTCATCTGATTTGGACTAATGCTATTGGTCGAAGATGAATGAGCAAAGAACTATTGAAACTTAAACTCATTCAGCTCAATGTGAGATGTTTGATCTACCATCTCATCAAAGGATCGACGACTGACATTCAAAATCAACAGATAGGCATGTGATAGCCATTTATTTTTGCAACCAGTAGGCATTAATGTTATGCTCTTTGTAGGAGCGATCACATTGATCTCTATGTGTTTGAAGACTTAATTATTAGTAATCATGAAGCACAATATGAAGATTTCCATGCACTTGGGAAATAAATGGTGATAATACGCATGCCAATGAATTTCCACCATTTTTTGCATGTGTTTTCTTACGACATTTATGGTTGTTATCATCATGTCGCTCAATAAATATAGGAGAAATCACTGCTAGTTTTGTCATCTGCATTTAACAGTTAGATTTTTTTTGAATTTGAGCTGAGTGAGTAGTGTTCAATTGCAAGCTCATGAAGCTTCCAAGCATCAAAATGAGTAAGTATTCTATTGTTAGAGTCCCAATTAGGAGGTCACCAAGGTTTAGTGTGAAGAAAGAGAAAGATAGTGTCAATGAGCAGGAATGCAATGTACCTAAACATGCTCTAGTAACAAAGGATAAAGTTCCTACCGATAAACCTTCACTTGTCCCTATTAGGTGTAACTAGTAGGAGGCTATTGCACCAAAGTGCTGCCATTAGGAAGATAGAAGAAAAGGGAAAAGATCCTACCATGTTCGCATCCAGAGTTTCTAGGAGGGTAAGGTATGGATGTGGTTCATACGGGTGACAAAATTCTCCAATTGCAATCACAGATAGTCCTTCAAAAACTGCTACAAAAACAAACTCGAGCTATCAATGGTATCTCATGATGCAGACTCCAATTGCTGCCTTGAGAATGAAGGTGTTGTCAATCACACCGATATCTATGCAGACTTTGAGTGGTTATGATGGCTCTCTGCTAGGAAAGGACAAGAACCAGGAAGGAGATGAAGTTTCCTCTCCTGCTATTGTGACAACATGGAGTGGTCGCATATACTGTGGCTCTAGTGATAGTGTTGGTACTGTGTAATGGAATTTCTTTTTGGGTTGCTAAATTTATTTATGAAGATGAAATCATGTGTTGTTCATTCTCACATTTTGGCGTTGGTGAGTTTTATGTTGAATGTGGACAATTGAAGTTGGTTTTTGTGATAACTGTGCTAACCGTGGATGTGCGTTGATTGGTTACACTGATGGTTAATGGCTACTTTTGGTGGTATTAGAAAATTTTGATGGTTACACATTTTGCCTCCCCTTTTGGGAAAATGATTACAGATTGTGTTTTGGGGGAATTTCAAAATGAAATGCAAATTACTATGAAATGATACATTTGAATTGTAACTGCATTTTGAGCCAGAAGCTTGTTTGCTCCTTATGCTATAAAAGGAATTCATGGCTCATTTGCAAGGGGTTTTGGTCTTAAGTTTCGAGTTGGGTATATGTCTGGGTAGATAATTGAGTATAGAAAGAAATTAATGAATAGAGTAGATGACTTGTTTTCGCTCTGAGGCATGTATGTAGTGATCTTAAATGGTTTTATAATAATGACTGATATTGAAAAAAATCTCTAATTCTAATGCATGTACTCTCCTTCTGTAGGTGGTTACAAATTTTGAATGAAATATCAAGGATATCTTTGTTCATCTTCAAATATTTATTTGAATGTGTGCCTCTGTTTTTGCTTTGATTGAAAGAGTCAATTAAAATGCTTAAATAGAGTCATAAATTTGCAATAATTTACAAAGGATTTGGCAAGCAGCCATGTCTTAGAAACTGTGAGCTCCATGATGCAAAGTATTGTGAGAGTTGTCCATTATTATTAGAATTAAATCATTTCTATATTACTAGTCATTATGTATGTGACTTTGATGCCCTATTTGACAATACACTGGTCTATTTGTTAAATATTTACATCATAAGTGTGTTAATTGTGAGTCTAGTCATTGATTTGAAATCAGAATGCAAATTCACTTTAAAATTCATCAATCATGGGGCATGTGTGTGAATTATTGTGAAATAACCATTGATTCGTAGTGAGTGGGCCATGGTTTGCTCAAAGATAATCCAATCTTTTAGTAATTCATGTATATTTTCTCCTCATAGGAATTGATCTATGAATTAATGTGTTCTACAATGTATGAACCAAAATGAACACATTAGAAATACCCTCCTAGTTCCCACAGACCCCGAAGTGTAGAAGATTCCAATCTTTGACTAAATTTTTTTAGTTGTCCATTCATTCTAAGGGTCTTGAGTATAGGATTTCGCTACTCTTTATAGATCCCTTAGGTGTATTGGAAAACCCACCAACACCTAGAGTGGTGCTTGAGCATAGTTCAACATATATGACTAGGTGATTCAATGCCTAGGCATGTTTTGGTGCCTATGTAAGGTTGTTTTAGTGCCTCGGAATATTTTGGCTCATAGACAGGGTTATTTCAATGCCTCTACATGAAGTAGTGCCTCTACATGGCCTGATTCAACACTTATGCAAGGAGTGGCACCTCTATATGGCTGATTCAACACCTATGCAAGTGTTGAAAGTGAGTTTTGGTTAGGTTTTTGACAGGTTAGGGTAGGTTACAGTTGCAAGCTAGGATTATGGTTTTTTAAGTGGGATTAGGGATTTGGAGGTGGGATTAGGGTTTTGAAGGTGGGATTATGGTTTAGGGATATGTCAAAGGCATTTGGCTTGGAGGAGTTGGAAAGGTATAGGGATACACCAAAGGAATTTAGGGAAGGGTTAGGGATGCGCCAAAGGTGTACATGGGAAGGGTTGGAAAGGTTTAGGGATGCACCGAAGGTGTTTAGGGAAGGGATGGAAAGGTTGGATATGTCCCCAAAATTAATCTTTTAAGGCCTATGTCTTGTGTGTAGGAAAATTTACCCTTATTACAATCTCGAGAGCAATTTATATATAGTGATGATGAGGCTCAGGATGTAGCTAAAAGATGTAGAGCATGAGTTTTTGGTGTTAGTTGGGTTAGATTAGGTGGGATAGTGGTCTGAGATTTGGGTGCACCATGCGATGATGACAATGATAATGGAGAGATGGCACAATAAGACAAGTAGTTTTCATTTACTGACTGGGGAGATGATTATTACCTTCGATGATGTCTAGCAGATTCTTTGAATTCCCATTTGAGGGTCACTAGTGGAGTATGACTAAGAGACTGGGCTAAACTATTTATAGTGGATTTTCATGACTAAGGATCTTCTAGTGATGGGATCTGAGATGGATTTGGGGTGAGTGATGCAAAGGCTTCTTGCACTACCCTTGTATATAGCTAGGTTGATCAACGAGATATTGATCCTTGATCAACAATCATGAGGCTTTCCTATTGGCTAGATGAGTGTATTCTACCGACTATTGATAGATGGAGAGGTATTTAGTTGGGGATATTGTGTTCTAGCACACCTCTATAGAGATATGCATATGGTTGCATACCATGGTGGATGGATTTTGGGTTGTGATGTCATCTTGCTACACATTTGGGTGTGGAAGAATATAGAAATTTTGAGACCAAGGGCATTGAGAGAGTGAGTAGCCAAACAAACTTGTGTTTTTATATTCCGGAGTAGTACAAAAGAATTGGCTAGGGGATTTGGGTTATTTGTATTGAGTTATAAATGAGATTGAGATAGTGATATGGAGACCTTGGCAATTATGGCATGTGTGGGGGGATGATGATGCTCATCTTCCCTATACTTAGAGGTCATGCTTCTTGATTGGAAAAATAACACTTATTATTGAGCAGTACCTTTCACATCATGTGTTACAATAGTTTGGGAGGTAACACCATATTACTGGAGTGAGTGTTATCTTCACCCAAGTGACAGAGGAGATAGGACAATAGGGAGTGGTGATAGATCCATTGTGGGATAGAGCATCATTAGGGAGTATGCATCCAGTGTTGTGGGTGTGATGAGGAGATGTGGAGATGCTAGGATGATAGAGGATTATGTTGCAACGTGGATTGAGAAGTTACCTATTTAAATGACCTGTCTAGCGGATGTAGAGAGAGGAGAGGGAGATGGAAGGGATGGTGGTATACATGTTGGGAAAATTAAGGAGGATGAGGGTCATCTAGTAGAGAGTCATGCTAAGGATATAGGTGAGGAGGTGGGTGATACAGAAGGTTAGGTGGTGATAGCCTTATCCTTAGAAAAGGTTGCACAATGTGAGAGCTGAGGTTCATATGCATAACAAGATAGCATATAGGTTGCTTATGACAAAAAATAGTCAAAGATGGACATGGTTCACCAAGATCAACCGCAAGGAGGTTGGGGATAGTCAGAGAGGTGATGATAGGACATAGATTTTGGTGGAGAGGGATACAACTTGGGTTATTTTGTAGAAGGAAGAGGTGGAGTTGAGTAGGGTACATCAAAAGTAGGATACAACTAGAGGGATGCTAACAACACATGGTTTGGCTCAGATATTTTTAGACACTTTTTGAGCATAGTGTGAGGTGAATAGGCCTGCCTAAGAGGCTGGATACTATAGGGTATTTTTTGATTTTGCAGTGCTTATTAGTTAGAGGGCAGCTAGTTTTTCATAGAGTAGCTGATTGAGATGATTCAAATTAGTGCAATCAAGACTGTTTGTGTGGATGGAGCCACCACCACCACTAGGAGTAGGAGAGATTTCAAAGGCAGGGAGTTCGAGCTAGCTTGTGAGATTTATATGTATATATCATTTTTGGTCTTGTTATGTAGGCATTTTAATGACACATTATACAACTATGATCTCATTATGATTATGAATCTTATATTATGTGTTATGAAGTTATGTATGGATATATTTATGTCATGCATACCTTATGATTTTGATGTTTATATTTAGACATTATTGATCTATGATGTTATATGAGTATGGATGTTATGGAGTTTAAATGTTATTATGATATGAACATTTTTATTTTGAATGTTTATGGATATGGTTATGTGAAAATGTTGTGAAAATATTTTATTTTGAATGGCTATGGATATGATGTGAAAATTCTATTGATTATGGATGTACAAATGTTATGATCTGATGTGAAAATATTTTATCTAAATTTTGTGATGTAATCATGTGAAAATGCTAAATGATTGTGGATTCTATTGATGTGATGTAAAAATGTGCTAATTTATGGATATTTGTAATACTTGTAGGCATCCATTAAAATCTGCAAAAACTAAACTTCATATAGGGGTTAGTATTTCACAAATCTAACAAAATACCTCTATGAAATACCTTGTAAAGACTTCCAAATGCCATACATGACAAAATGAAAACTAAAGCATTAGGAAAACAATAACAAGTCACCTATTCCATAGTGGATTGGTGTCACATGTGCTAGTGACCCTTTCCCAACCCTTGATCAATAACTAAAATGATGAAGTGCAATGGAGATGAAAACAAGATTATTTCTCAAACCAAGAGAGTAACCTTGCATAAAATTGTGGATCCAAGAATGAGAATGAAGGCCTTATTTTATAGATTTTCTTGATGAGAGATTGGCCAAGATGGTGAATGTGGGACTAAAGATCCTCCAATGAGAAGAAGACACTTGTCAAGTGGTGAGTGGTCAATGGTTGTGCAAGATTTGGGAAGAGTGCCCATGAGAGGGAGAATTTGAATTCAAATTTTGCAATAAATTTTAAGAGGGGGACAAGAAAAACAACAATAAATGCTATGTTGGACTTGTCATGTTGAGGGAAAATGAGGGCTTTTAATAAATCAATAAAATTGATTTACTTGTGCAAGTGGAGATATCTAGAGAATGCAAGTGGGATGAGATTAGCATTTAATCATGGTTAGATTAAATTAATGATGATTAGGTTAGCTTAATGGTGTTTAGATGATTTTGACTTTTAGGATTTAAATATTTGATTTATTTAAATCAGAAAATGCTGGAAAGATGCATTTTAAGATTTTAATTAAATAAAGAAGTTTGATTTATTTAATTAAACTATGATAATAGTAACTGATTTATTTTAAATAGTAAGAACTCGATTTACAAGTGAATGGATGTGATGCATTTGATTTATTTATTAGTGGATGAATATGCATAATGAAAATTTGGCGATGTCTACATTTTGCCCTCTTTGAAGCAATGTACTTGACTGGCGTTGGTTCAAAGAAACTAACTACACATGATCAAAAATAAAAAAATTTGATTTTTTACTAGATGCCCGTGGAAAGTACAGTACATGCCCCCTCACGAGAGATCGGCGAAAAGTTCGATTTGAGGGGTCGATTTAAGTGATAAAGAAGGTTCAAAATGGATGGTTATGGTTGATCACAAATGAGATGATTTTTAAGATGCTTAGAATAACAAATCTATATTATCTTAAACAACTTAAATGATTATATGATGCAAGATGGATGAGATTGATGATGTGATATGCTGTGATTATGCAATGGATGAGTTAGGAGATGCTTAGACTAACAGATCTATATTATGATGATGATGCATGTGAGATGATATGCATAATTCTGATGATTTATGGATGCAAGATGAATGCATAATGGATGCATGATGGATGTATTGGTGATGATGATTAACTATTCATGCTGTGATGTTAGTGTAGAAGACATTAGATGATGACAAGAAGAGGTCAAAGCCAACATTATGAGAGATGATGAGAAATGATGATGAGAAATGGATGATTTGCTTATCAAGGATTGGGATTTTAAAAGGATCACTTACTTTATGTTTGATAATAGGCCTAAGCACGATGCATCAAGGTATAAAGGACCAGGATGGCGTTGTACTTAGTGTGATGGACTTTGACTCAGAAAATAGATAGGAGTATTCTTGTTCACACCTAACATACAGAAACCTTGCTAGGATGCACTTTAGAAGTTTCAAACATCTCGGACCAAAACACGGAAATGTATAACCAATCAATGTAATAGTCAAGAAGCTGTCCAAAACATCCTCCATACATATCTAACAAAGAAAGTATTCGCCAAGTTATTTTACAAGAACGTCCAACAAGCACAACAGACAAAAGAATAATGATCATTGCCCCATTTATATCTCTCTAAGTCCTTCATTTGGATATCATTGAGAGGTCCTTGGACTGAGCGCAATAAGATAAGCCAAAAGAAAAAGATAAAGCACACAAACAAGTTGATGTTCGTCAATACCGCTAACCAAAAGGGAATGTGTTTTTAAGGATAAGAACCAAGACTTATTGCCAAAGATAATGCCCATTG
>VDFB02214280.1:0-42500 GCA_007258455.2 Sequoia sempervirens
AAAATTTATTACTTTCCAAAATTTGTAGGGGAGCACCGCCAAAATTCTGAGTTTTAGGAAGTGCCCACTTAGAAAATTAGTAAAAAATCAAATATTCATTAAAAAATTATCAAAAAAATTGTGCATCAACTAGATACTGTTAGCTAACTTTTGACTATAGATATTTTAAAAAATACTACAAAAAATTTCACTGTGTTAGGGTCGTATAAGAGTTGCTATGTTATGTTTTTCTGACAAAAACAACAACAATTTGTGTACATCCCTCTTTTGAACCCCTTAATCTCAACCATTTTCAAAATAAATTAGTAGTTTAGAAATTATACTCAGAGCACTTTGATCCTTGTTTTTGTTCCATGTGAAAATTTTGAGTGTAGCTATCCTCAGTTTCACGTCCAAGGTCAGTATTTCCTGATTTAAGAAAGAAAAAAAAAAAAGTGGCCACTTAAGCGAACTTTTTGGGAACCATCTTGGTGCACTTACGCATTAAATAATATTGTAATTACCAAAATATAAATACTAAATATTATAAACATTATAATATATTAATACATAATAAATCAATATAAAAGATTTTAACACATTGAAATAAAATAATAATATATTGACAATTTATCGTTATTATACTTTAATGATTAAAATATGAAATATTAAAATACATATCACGCACATCAAATAATAAAATGAATATCATTGAGATATCTTTATAATTATAATTATTAGTAATAACATTATCCAACATATATAACTTTCTTTATGATTATAGGACAACATTATGATTACAAATATATATTATCCTATTCATGTCAAATAATAAAATATACATGATAATTATAAAATCCAATAAACATAATTTAGATTATTTTATTTTGTTTATGAGTTTAATAAATAATAAAAACTAGAGACTTAAGAAACAACAATCAAAGGTCAGTGGTTACCAAACACATAAATTAGTCAACAATATTTACCAAGTGATGGATCAAAACCATTGGCCACGTCTTTTCCCAAAGGTAGAGAATAAGAAAGGTCATGTCCTCCCATCACCACAACAAGTATTTAAGGGGATAGTTCAAAAATAAAATAAAAGGGGATTTTTATGGAGGAAGAAAAGAGAGAAAGAATATAAAGATATATTATGAAAAAAAGGGAAACAAAAGATTACTTATAGAAGGCATATTTAGATTTATAGTGAGTGTAGTATGCTCCCTTATAGTGATTGTATGTTTGAGCCATTGATGGTTATTATTCTATCATAGCTATTATATTTTTTTTATTTATAATTATTTTTGTGGTAGACCTTATCATCATTATGGCCTGCAATTGTATATATATATTCACGATTGTGCAATAATGATGCTTGTAGTAATTATTGAGCCTTATAATTAATTACAATCTAAATATAAAAATTAATAGATTATTTTTTATATATATTTTTATCCTATGATCAATCAAATATAAGATTGAAGGAAAGTGATTAAGGAATAAAGAGTCATTGGAAGAAACAACTGATGAGGTGATGTACTCACTTAGCAATAATATTTAGCATATTTTGAATATAAGAAACAAATATTGCTAATTTGATTATTGGTGTAATGCTTTCTTTAGTATTAACATGATGATAATGATGTTGATATTGACTTAAAGAACTAGTAATAAATGCAAATGTATTTGATTGCTAAAAGATTGTGTTCTTTGTGTTTGTAAGCTTATTGGGAGGAAGGGTGTGAGGGAAGTGGTGCCTAAAAATGCCACTCAAGTCTGCCCCTAAAACCAAACACAAGGATGGGCCTTGGAGGGGTGGAAATTCCACTCATAGTTCGCCTAGTCCCAAGGCATGGTTGGGCCATGGAGGGGTGGGGGTCCCACTCAAGATCCACCAGGACCATGGAGGGGGTGGTAGGCCTGGGCCACATATATGCTCCCCCAACTATCATGAATAAGTTAAGTTTCTTTCAAGGTATTGATGTGGGTAGAGAAAGTAGGTACAAGTGTTTCCACTAAGCATGCCACTCCAAGGGTGGAGTAGTCTTGGTCGGACATTCCTACCACTTGGGGCCAAGAGGTGGGTAGTCTTGGTCAGATGCTTGTGTTCTTGGGCTTAGATGGATAGCTTCAAGTGGAGCTACCCATGCCACTCCTCCCATGTCTTCATTATTACTTTTGTGATTATGTTTATATTTTGGATATCTAGGTATTAATGCTAACAGTGATATGTGTTTGTGGAAATGTTGTTAATATGGTGAATGCAGATGTCAATCCAAGATTACTTCATTGAAAAAAAACATTCAATTGAAAAGAAGAAACCCTAAACCTAATCAACAAGCAAATTCTAGGGATAAGTCGAGTAAGGGACATTACACTCCTTGACTCTTCTCAATGATGTGAAAAATTCAATCTTGGAATGTGTGTGGATTGACCCTCCCCGCACATAAATACAAGGTCAAGCAAAATTTCCAGAATAATCAAATTGATGTCCTTATGCTTTAGGAACTCAAACATGGAGAGACTCGCCTTGATGCTACTCTTGCTTCAATTTGGCCCAAGGCTTATTTTGTGCGCACCAACCATACTGATGGTGGAAGTGATGTGGTGTTGGGCTTAGCACCTTGGTTGGCTAATCATCTTGTGGCCTTTGGCTCAGATCCTAGTGGTCATCATTTTTGGGCCACCACCCTTATCAAGGACTTGCTTATGGGCTTTTAATCCATATATGATCCTAGCTCTTCTTTAAAAACAATCATCCTTTGGGATTGGCTTCATTCTTCTCTTCCCAATGTTGAGTGGGTTTTGAGGGTTGATTTTAACATGGTGGAATAGCCTTCTAATTGTTATTGGGACTCTTTTGCTTGTTTGTCTAACCTTGAGTTTGAAGCTTGGTCCTTAGCTCGGAACTTCCTCGGTGTGCATGATCCACTTCTTGGACAATTCAACCTCCAAATGTCACAATAGTACACTTGGAGCAACTGTTGAGAAGGGCCCTTAAGGAAATTGATTAAGTTGGATCATTTCTATATTTCTCCTAGCTACCCCATCCTTGCATTACATGCTTGTCTCCTTGTTTCTGTTGAGCTCTCTGCCACTCTTTCATTCTCTTATCCCATCCCCATCTCCAACAACCTTCCTTACAATATGAATGTTACTCATCTCAAGAACCAAGATTGTATTGATGGTATCCTTGCTACTTGAAATTTTGAACCAAAACCTCAATAAGGCAGTTGGATAAAATGATGGGAAAAAACAATAGCTAGATACACCTCTTTCCTTTGTGACTATGGTAGAAGAGTAGTAGCTAAATGTCACAAAATTGAGAAAAACCTCAAAGGGAAGCTAGAGCATGGTCACACTCACCTAGTTTACAATCCCCATGATAGCACTTTGTAGTAATATGTGGTCAATGCTGAAAACCAGCTTTGTAAGATGTTTGTTTACCTAAAGGAGTGCAAATTAGAGCTAAATTACAATGGATTAAAGATGGTGATCAAGGCTCATTTTTTTTTCTAATATCTTCAACATAAGCATAAAATTATCAAACATCAAACATTGATTGTAGGACATAATAACCTAGCCAAAATAACGCTTGATAGAATAACCCGGTCACAATAACCTAAGGATAAAATAACCCAGGGTCATAATAACCCAAGCCAAAATAACACATGGTCAGAATAACCCATGGGATGAATATCCCCATAACAATATAGAGAAAGGAAATTTTTTTTATAAATTTCTATCCATGGGTTATTTTGACCACAGGTTATTCTGTCCATGGATTATTATGACCCTAGGTTACTGTGTCCTTGGGTAATTATGAAAGGGTTATTATGTCCAGGGTTGTTTTGGTCAGGTTATTATGTTTGGATACCTCAAACATTAGATCTGCAACATGCTAGGAGAAGGGAAGGAAGAAAATGAAAGCCAAAGGTTGGTAGAAAGATGAAAGAGTGTGAAGGAAAGGAATATGTCATGGATCGGGGACTAGGGAGGAGAATTAAGTCTTATCAAAAAATAATTTGGGAGAAATGAGGGAGACATGATCACCGAAGGAAAAATGTATCATTGGTTTCAAAATTGGTTTTGAAACCTCTATTGGAGCTCTCAAAATTATTTTGAAATGCGTGTGAAAATTCAACAGAGTTCTTGCAACCTTTCAAAATTCCAAAAAAGCTCTTTTTTTATTAAAAAAAAAAAAAGTGTTCTTATTTTTCATGCATCGGTTCGTAAGCCTACTTTCAAAAAAAAAATTAGGGCCCAAAAAATTTTCTAGAACCATGTTAGAGTTCGAATAGGTTCTCAAAACCTTTCAATGTTCCAAAAAACTTTGAGAATTGTAGTTTCATTATGAGGTTTCAAAACCATTTTTAGACCCTGACAAGGTTTTGAAAACTATTAAAATATTTGATTGATGATTGGAAGAAAGACTTAAACCTTATCATAAAGATAAGAAAACTAATAGAAGAAAAAATTGATTCTTGAAGATCAAAGATAAGATATCAGATTGTATACTTTGAGTCTTGGCAACACATATACTATAAATACGTGAACCCTAAATTTCTTACTAAGTTCACATAATAGTCACCATGGAATAGGCTTATAGGTGTTTATTAAGTAGATAAAGAAATAGATTCGCATAGGTCCATAAGGAAAAAATGTGTTTATGTCTATTAAAATGTATTCCTTCAATATTTCATACTGCACATGCAATTTTGATCCATCATGCATAATCCACTAAAAATATAGCAAGAAAGAGTTGTCTCCAGATTTAGCACAAGATTGTATTCCAGAATTGTGCAAGATGGTAGGACATAAACCTACATGGCTCTTTGAGTGTATCAATTATGGCTTATAGAGGGTCTTGAATGTTTAAGGAAACTAAACAGTCTATATAGGAATGGTTTAAACCAAACATAAACTAACATGGATAAATAAAATGGATAAATAAAATAAAAGAATAACCATTTTATCATTCTAAACTAATGCCTAATGCATTCCAATTAACTATAGAGACATCCAATTATAAAGTGGTCTCTTATTAACTATATCTTCTTATGAGATACAATGCATTGACAACCCTTACAAATAATGACATACACCAATTTATTTTCTATAGAACAAGTAGCTTAAATATTAAGCAATGGTGTATTAGAGGAGCTTGCATATATAGAATTAATAGGTTCCCCTTAAAAAAAATTATGATATAGGCACATGAGATAAACCAACTCTATAGTAAGATATTTTAGCTTAGGCATAAATAACCTCAATAAAAAACCATTAAAGCGCCTACAGCAGCAATGAAAATATTTTCGGTCTCAAGGTTTATTACATGAAATAGGGGAAGAAAATCCTTAATAATTCAAGTCACTAGCTTGCAAGTAATCTTCTTTGTTAGTTGTTATGCTTTATTCATGTGTGGAATAGGTACCCTTTTTAAATAAGATTTGACACAACTCGCACATTTCAAAAAGCATAAGCATTAGTCATCTTATCTTTACTCAGATTGAATCTTGCACATAACTCCATACTGGCTGATTTGACCTATCACATATTTGCTAGGTCATTAGTAGCAGAACAAATAACCTTCAGCCTTCTCCAATATTTCAAATACTTGCATGCATATTTGCCCTCTTTTGTGTCTATATGTCACAACATACGGCACTTTGTCCTTCAAAAATTTATGGACCCAGTCACCTATAAGAGGCGGTCATCAACATCCATCAGACTCAGCTGTTAACAGGATCCTCATTTATCCACGGAGATGGCGATGGCATGGGGCCTTCCACATCAATATTGATTAAAATTTAATAATTTGACTAGAACATGACAATCTAGCGCATATTATATGTGATTTTAATCTACACAGAGACCTTGATGTACTAGAGCCCTCCTTACATTACAATAGGCTTTTAATTCACAAAAAAAAAAAGAAGATGAACAGAGAAAATCTCCCTCTTTACACTACAATAAGAAGGCCCTACAGAAAGATTTATAGAGCTTATGCTTGCATATATTTTACTGCAATTCTGGGTCTCATATACTATCGCATGGTGTATATGCCAAGTGAAGGATTTGTTCCTTGGATTTTGGCATTTAGTTCAGAACTAGGCTTCGCAATCATTTGGGTATTAGATCAGGCCTTCAGATGGCAGCCTGTTAATAGATATACTTTCCCAGAAAGACTATCCGAGAGGTAAGACATGTAGAAAAGTGTTATGTATTTTTTACTTTATTTTTATAATTTTTGGAAATCTGTGAGTTAGTTTAAATACTTTTCAATTAGATTTTCACACCACATTCTATGATCTGTATGACAGATCATAGAATGTGATCCAAAATATTAACGAACAAAATATTGACATAAACTGTAAAAAGTTCATTATCTCTGAGATAAATTTTATTGCTTTACGAATGGTCAGATTTGAGGAGGAGTTACCACCTGTCGATATTTTTATATGCACTGCCGATCCAGTTAAAGAACCTCCAATCAGTGTTGTAAACACTGTGTTATCCACTCTTTCTTTTGATTATCCTGTAGAAAAACTCTCGTGTTATGTATCGGATGATGCAGGATCGATTCTCACATTTTACGCTTTGTTTGAAGCTTCACGCTTCGCAAAAAATTGGGTTCCTTTTTGCCACAAGTATTCCATTCAACAGAGGTGCCCAGATGCATATTTTTCTCAAATTTGTGACGAGGAAACTGAGAATTTTTCTTTCAGGAAAGAACGGGAGAATGTCAAGGTGAGGGAAGAGTAAGTAGATTGATCAGTTCGTTCTAGAAGCTATGTATCCTCATATATAATGCTCTGATTTGTTCTAGAAACTGTACGAGGACATGGAGTACTGTATCAATAGCACTATGGAGAGAGGAGTCGTTCCAGAAGACAAATTGAAAGAGCACAACGGCTTCAAAGAATGGTTCGTTGGAAGCAATTCGCGAGAGCATCCAAGTATTGTTCAGGTCATAAAATTTATTCTTCGTGTAGAATTGTTTTTTGTAAAGAATACCTTATTCATAAGTCTATTCATTATTAGTACAGATTTTACTAAAGAATGAAGAGGAGATGGACGTAGAGGGGCATGGTTTGCCGAATCTGGTATATGTTGCACGTGAAAAGCTGCCAGGATATCCACATCATTTCAAGGCTGGTGCTCTCAACGCTTTGGTAATGCATGAATTTCTGTCTTGTTTGTTTGAATATTCAATACTTTGAGTCAACGTGCTGCTGGGTTCTGTAATTTTGTTTGTTTACTTCACTGTTAAGTTTTGACAGAGATTTATTTTGATAAATTTTGGTGGGATATGATCCCTGTTTCTTAAGAGCATTTAACAAAGATTTGATTCTAATAATTGATTTCCTAAATCATCCTCCTTCACTAGGAGACGAAGAACTGTTTATAAATTTTCTATTCCTCAACCCTCTTTTATTTGTATTTTTAAATCCTCTACTGTTGTTTGTGGTCAAAGAGATTACCTTATTTAAGGCTGCTTAGATAGCCCACTCTCTGAATGGTAATATTTAGTGAACTATTAAACATGGCTGCCAAGATAGCCCTTTTTTTGGATGACAATTGGCAATAATTTTTGGGCAATGATAAAAATTACACATTTTGTATGTTGCTTGTAGACATAAAATTTTCAGAGTCTGATATTAGTACAAGATGTTTCTTGATTTAGCTGTGTACGTTTTTATAAAATTCCATGTTATTTATTATTAGGACATAAAAAAATTTATTAATCATTTCATGCAAGTCTTTAATATCACCTTGTAGATTAGATTTTAATTTTCTTTTCATCGATATTTTAAATCAAGCTCCTTTGAAACATTAAAAAGTTATTAATAAATTCATGCAAGCCTGAACTTCGCCGATTCAAAATCTAATGAATATCTAATATTTTTTCATCAATTTTATTCCAATGACTGTGTTTGACAGATCAGAGTTTCTGCTTTAATGAGCAATGCTCCATTTATTCTTACCCTGGACTGCGATATGTACGCTAATAACTGCCAGGCAATTCGCGAAATGTTATGTTTTTTCATGGACCCGCAGACAGGGCACCAGTTTGGATATGTCCAGGTTCCCCAAAGATTTAAGGGCGTTACAAAGAATGATCTCTATGCTAATAAGCTCACAAGGATAACTCAGGTGAGCATTCGTATATGCAAATCCAATAATCATTAAATCTTTGTATGCAATTCTATTTAATCATCATGTATGTTTCCAATTTTAATAAAAAACATTTGAAAATAAAATAATTTGTTCAATCAATTGTTCACCATGTTTCCCCTGATTAAAAAAAAAATTATGGACATGAAGTTTCTTCCCCAGTTTGGCTTCAAGGCTAAGGAATCCATTTTGTCAACCAATTTATAAACATATTTAGATGAGATAATCTGAGGCTTGACACTTTTGTGCACCTTAAATAATATTCAAGGAAAATGAATGAATGTGATCTAAAACATTAATATTCAAATACATAATATAACAAATATTTTTCATTAGAATTATGAATGACATAGAAAAAATATTTGACATAACTCAAACCTTTTAAATGAAATCAATTGAATTACAACTGCCACATATTATGTGCTGCATGGTGATGAAACACCAACGGTCTCTGCTACTTTCTGTGCTCCTCAAGGAACTGTAACCTTTATTAGGCATGTGTCCAAAGTGAGTGATTATACCATCTAGTTTCCTTCAAACTACATCCTGTTAATCTATAAATATAATTAATTGTTAATTAGTCAATATTATTTTTATTATTAATGTTTTGCAGCAAATTTTATTTTTTTTATTAACGATTTTGATCATTTTTTTCTCGTTTTCATATTGTGATGATAAATCATGAAATTTGTTCCAAAAAATTTATACAGAAAAAATCTAGACTGAAAATTTCATGATTATAATTATTTGTTATTTAATTACTCTTCATTTTTTGAAAGCCACAAATTAGTCTGAAATCAAAATATTGTAAATTATTTATAAAATTTGTTCAAAATTTGACGAAAACTCAAATTGGATAAGAAAAATACACTCCCTGGTTTCCTTTATTAGAGTTATATTTCTATTTATCATTTCTTTAAACTGGGCAGGTCCTCTTTTCTTGGAGAATTATTAAATTAACTCATGGGTTATTAGCCGCAATTACAAATGATGGGTCTTTTCTTTTTTCTTTGTTTCAGATACCATGTCAAGGACTGGATGGAATTGAAGGACCATTATATGTGGGCACCGGATGTATTCACCGCAGGGATGCGCTTTGCCCAAGCAACCAGCAACATAATCATTGGAAGAACTCAGGCAACATGGTAGAAGATGCAAAAGAGCTTTGTAAGTGCACATACGAGAAGAACACCCTCTGGGGAACCAAGGTAATTTCATTTTATTTTTCAAAGTTTTAATGGGAAATTCATGTGAATCATCTAATTCTAATCCAATTTTTTTGGGCAATCTTTTAGACTGGCATACTGTATGACTGTGCAGTGGAGGACATAATAACCGGCTTTACCATACAATGCAGAGGCTGGAAATCCGCTCTCTGCATTCCCACACGAGACACTTTTGTGGGATGCCCAACAGTCAATCTGAACGATACATTGATTCAACAAAAGAGATGGACCGCAGGTCTTTTGGAGATTTTTGCAAGCAAATTTGGCCCATTATTCCATGGCAAAAGCATAGCACACAGAATGGGTTATACTTCTTACTGCCTCTGGGGTCCATCATCATTACACATGCTCTGCTATGGTTCTCTCCCCGCCTTATGTTTGCTCAGCGGCAAATCAATATTTCCTGGGGTAAATCAAATTTGTTTTTTTACCATGTTTTGTTTACTCTTCCTATTTCCCTTATATTCTTTCATGAAAGGTAATCTACTGATTACTATATGTAACTGTGTTTATCAGGCTCGGGATCCATGGATCCTCCTGTTTGTATTTTTATCAGTGTGTGCATATGCTTACAGTGCCATTGAATTTATATACGTGGGGGGTGGTTCGTTGAAACGATGGTGGAACGAGCAAAGGATGTGGATGATAAAAGGTGTGTCATCGTATCTGTTTGGACTGATTCAAGTCCTCAGCAAGTTAGTGGGTATTTCTAAAGTGGGTTTCGAGGTAACAAACAAAGTATTGGACAGTGAAGCAGACAAAAGATATGAGGCAGAAATTTTTGAGTTTGGGGTGGCCTCTACACTATTCATCCCTCCCTCTACACTGGCAATGATCAACTTAGTAGCATTGCTCAATGGAATAGTACAATTGGGCGTGGCAGGGTATGAGGCATTTGAGATTATGTTTGTGCAGTTAATGTTATCAGGCTTCCTGGTTATGAATAGCTTTCCGATATTGGAAGGGATGTGGGTGAGGAAGGACAAAGGGAGAATGCCCACATCCATTACTATTTCCTCCTCTGTTCTGGCATTGTGCGCGTGGTGGATTGTTTCAATCGTGGCATCATCACCTCAGAAGTTCTAGAGTCATCTTTTAAGACAAAAGGTTATTATTATTATTATGTTGCTTTGGACCTCTTGATGTATGATGACCTAAGCAGTTAGAGTCATCTTTTAAGACAAAGGTTAGGACCTCTTATTGTATGGGTTAAGCTAGATGATTAAGACTTGTTCTTGTTTTCACTTGTTTGTTTTTGTTATTCTGTATTCTTCTTCTCATATTT
This sequence comes from Sequoia sempervirens, assembly GCA_007258455.2. Lineage (NCBI taxonomy): Eukaryota > Viridiplantae > Streptophyta > Pinopsida > Cupressales > Cupressaceae > Sequoia > Sequoia sempervirens. The sequence goes on from VDFB02214280.1 coordinate 10,669, forward strand.
TTTGAAACATGTGTAATATAATATTTTGATTAGTAATAAAGACATTTATTAAAGACACTTATTTCTTAAAAAAATAATTATAGTATAAATGGTCTTGTTGTTGTCTTTATAGATCAAGGAAAGTAATTTTTCATTCAATTTATAATAATAAAAATAAATGATAGTTATCTATAATTTTGTATATTAAACTATCTATTTTTTAAATTTATTTTACTATTTTTGATGTGAGCTGTTATGATTTTTATTTTTGTTTCAGATTCCATTTTGGAAGGTGGTAGTTATCTATAAGTTTAGATATTAAATTATGTAATTTTAAAATTTATTTTAATATTTTTGATGTGAGTTGTTTTGGTTTTTATTTTATTATAGATTTTGTTTTGGAATCTTATTTTTAATTTGTTAGTTTGAATGTGACTTATTTTAGTTAGTTGTCCAACAAATAATTATGTTGTATTGTTTATTTAAATGATAATTTTGTAATATGAATTAGATGTATATAAACAATAGTTTGATAAATCAAATTATGACGAAGATGACTATAAAATATTTATTTTATTTTATTGATCTTAGTTGGTCAATGATGGATGTTTTTTTTCTATTTAAACTTGAAAATTATTATTTAGTATCCAATTAGCATTATTTTAACTATCACATATTTTTTTAGAAAAGCTTCTTTGAACCTTAACAAGGATAAACCCATTGATTTAACCTAGGATGCTTTTTCTTGGTGTAGATTTGACCTATACCCCTTTTCTTTGTAATTCTTGCACCTACAAGTTTGTATAACATAATGTTCGAAAGAACCTAGCAAAAATTATATTGGTGTACAAAATGGAGACATTAAGTTGTTTAGAAAATCTTCTTTGAACCTTAACAAGGATAGACTAATTGATATATCCTAGGATGCTTTGTCTTGGTGTAGATTTGACCTCTACCCCTTTTCTCTGTAATTCCTATGCACCTAAAATTTTGTCTAGCATAATGCTAAAAAGAACCTAGCAAAAATTGTATTGGTGTGCAAAAGGGAGACATAAAGCTTTATTAATAACAAATTAAGTTCCTTTTGTTAATGTACATAATTGGATCTTAGATTAATATGTAGCATGATATCTAATTTTAGATCCATTATGAACTAATAACTTAGGACCATTCTAAACTAAAAGATCCTAACAAATCAAGTCAAAATATTTTTTCCATCAACTAATGATTAATGATCTATTTTTTTGAATGGGTCAAAGTATAAAATAAGAATCTATAATTTGAATTGGGATGACTAGGTTATACTCTCTACTTATTATGATCTTATCCATTGATGGCAAGTAGAAGCAACTAGATAGTAATACAACACTGCAACTATAGACATTGCTTCTAGCTATTAGGTGACTTGTAAAACCAAAAGACTAATTGTTATGTCTTGTTCATTATTGACAATAGCACAAAAGTATTTTGAATCCTCAAGTGTCTCATTATGAGAGGCTACATTTTTTGTAAGCTCTAGCAGCTTTGAAAAGTTCTAATGTTGTAATTAGTGATTTAAATTGGATCAGAAAACAAATACATTTGTAAGAGTGATGAATTCAATAAGAAAGAACTTATCATGAAAGCTCAAATATAAGAGCCCTAGAGCTTACGAGTTATTAAATCCTCGAGTTGTGATGAATTCAATAAGAAAAAATTATCATGAAAGCTCAAATATAAGAACCCTAGAGCTTACCACTCATTACATCCTCAAGCCGCATAACCATATTTGTATATCACACGAGTGGAAATATGAGCTTGATCTCCCTCAGGACCATCTTTTGCATCTTTTGCAAGTCCAAAATCTGAAAGCTTGGCTATATAATCCTTAAAAAACAAAGTGAGCATCTAAACAGCTACACGGAAGCATAATAAGGTGCCAAACATGCTATTGATTGGATGGCTCTACCACCACGTGGGTACCTTATTCACCTACTTCTCTGGGCAATGTTAAACATTAGAATTTCTTTTAATTTTATCTTTCTAATCGCTTTTGATTGGCCATATGATTATTTTCTTCAAATCTCTAAACAAAAAGCCAAAAATGTTGGGAATGGCTGGACCATCTCAAACATTACAAGTGATTTTAAGTTTTTTCTAATTACTTCTAATTGATGACTCTTTTCTTTTAAATTTATAAATGATAAAAGCCAAAACTCCAGCAAAAATATCAAAAACAACATTTTAATAGCAAAATTCAATAGCACCGTAGATTAAAAGCTTTTACGGTGTTCCCCAAAAAGATTTAATTCAAAAAATTTCCCATCCATGCATTAATCTCTGCCTATAAAGAGACTAATAACATTTTTTTTTATGTTATTACACTATTTAAATCCTCTCATATTAGCAATGGGCTGATATATTCAGCTGTCATAGTAGAACGGGTAAATAAAACATACTCATTTCTTAGAGAGTCAAATGCCAACCCCCTTCCCTCCACCGTTTCAATCATTTAATTAAGTGAATCTTATATCCTTTTAGATTGAGTTGATTAATGCTATCATTTGTTGGCTTTCTTTCTTTTAAATATAGGGAAAAATAAAACACATAGCTAAAAAGAAATAAAACAAATAATTTAAAGTTTGTTATGAATATTTTAATAATATTGTAATTATATCAATACTTTAAATTTTCAATGAAATTATTGTAAGAATATTTATAAAAAATAAGAAAATTTGTATTAACAATTCAATCAAATATACATAATAAATTTTTCATACATTTTATTGAGTACAATTGATGAGGATGATGATATTTTGTTTGATTGGACCATCAATTAAAGTTCAAGTATTTTAAAAATCAGATATGAAAAATAAAAATTAGTCTTAAGATCATTTATTTATGAATTTGGATAGAATTGATTCCCCTCAATCTTTGACTTTGGATACAAAAAATATCAACATAAATTTCTACTCTCAGAAAAAATAACAAAAAATTATAAATGATATCTATAAGATCCTCTCATAATAAAAATTTACAAAATATAAAAACAAAATAATTCAAACAACCCAAATTCTTCGAGAATAAAACCCTAATCTTTAACAATTCACCAATAAATTCAGGGATGCCATTGAAAATCTTTCGGGCAGCTTTATACCTTACGCTCTTACACAAGCCAATATAATGAAAGATCTTAATAAATACAGTCTATTGCGCATATATTACTTTAATTTAATCTACCACAAATCTCTTCCTAACTTTCAAGCCCACTTCAAGAATTCGGTCAGAGGATGGCAGAATTTTCTTGACGCTCTCCCTCTCCATACATCTCTTAACCCATGCATCAAGCAATGGATATTCAGTCTCAAACGGTATCTTGAAATTCCCAATAGTTTCATAAGTATGAAACCATGATAGTAGGGGAATGAAGGCGATATCAAGGAACCCGATATTATTTCCACTGAAGAAAGGCAGGGATCCTCCTCCTGACATTTCTTTCAACGTACCTTCTAAAACCTGGAAATTCTCCAGCATGTCACGCTTGGCCTGCTCCTGATCCTCACCTTTCGATTTCACTATACGAAACCCTGAGTCGAAAAACTGAAAAAACAGAGAACGCAAGCATTATTACTTTTCAATCCCCAGCTAGATAAGAATATGTTGATTTAATTAAATGCTCATGCCATCAACAACGGGGAAACCATTCATTACCTTCTTATCAATGAAGTCAGCCCAGAAGCGGGCAAGTGCACAGTCATATGGCGAAAACTTTTCAGAGCCCCACGTCTCATCATTGTACTGAAGAATGATGAGAGACTCGCATATGGGCTGGCCGTTGTGGATGAGGACAGGGATTTTCTTGTACACTGGATTCATTTGCAGGAGGAGATCGCTCTTAATGGGCAGCGCCTCTTCTTGGTAGTCGTATTTGACGCCTCTCTCTTCCAGGGCAAGCAAGGGGCGCATGCCGGACGGACTCATCCATGCGGTTAGCACCTTCACTTGCTCCATGTCAAATCATACAAGCAACACGAAGTTCAGAGAATTGGTCTTATTCTTTTGGCCCGGGAGTGTAAATATATAGGAAAAACAATGTCGTCAACGTTGAGGATGTTGAGTGGCGTAGGGTCCAGCATAAGATGTTCCCAATGCTCGCTGCTTAGCATTATACTGACGTCAACCCTTACGTAACAGCGTGCAGGTCCCAGTCACGCCATTAATTGGGGTATATATTAATTGAACGATGCGGGCCACGAAAATAGGGGAGAGTATTTGGTTGTTGAAAATAGGGGAGAGTATCTGGTTGTTGAGTTCTCTAATTTCACGCTTTCCAAAATCTTATGCGGAAATTTTAATTCATTTTCAATTTTTTACAATTTATTTGACAAGTCCCCTATTTATAATCGAGGTTTGAAGATCATATCATCAAATATGATGTCACATCAATATGATTTTTGTCAGTTGTCCAGAAAGACCTTTTTCCGATATTTTTGTACTAAAAAAAGTTTTATTGATGCACATGATTTGATGCTTTTTAGATCTAAAGATACATTTAGTTCAATTATAGGTAGTCATCATCAACACTTACAACTTTAAAGTCACAACTATTGGTCTAATATTGTTAACAATATTGAGCACTAAATCAACAAATGCTATAACAACTATTGGAACATGCACAAGTATTGGGTTCTCTCCCCTAAATTAGGTTGTGCCAAACATCATTGAATATCCACTGAATTTGATATGATTTCAACTTATGAAACACACACTTTTTATTAGCTTTCCTACGATGCAACCCAACCAAGTGGTTACGTGTATTGTCTAAAATTTACCTTTATTGTATTTATTAATTATCATAAAAAAATTATATAATTTTTTAAAAATAGATCATTTTCAATTATTTACTAATTTTCATAGACTATAGAAAAATTATACCTACTATTATTTTTTTGTTCGAAAAAATACTATAAAAATAAACACGTATCTCTCTCTCAATATTGCACAACTTTAACTAGCATACATATATTAATTTATAATATATGTAAAAAATGTCGAGAGTTATCATTATCAAGGTGCTTATTGACTTGTGAAAAAATGCTTACATCTTCATTAACATTAATTTCAAAAATAGTATATATGATTTAATTATAGTTTGTATCAATTGTTGTTTATTTCAATTCCCATATATGAGGCTACACATTAAAATTTATTGGATTTCCCTCAAACTTATACTTAATATTTTGCTTAAAGTATAACAAACATAACATCAACATCAACCATTTCCATTTAATTAGAATTCAAACCCTTTTAATTTGTTTAAAGCAATAGTTTTATTTAGTTAAACATTTATGCACTGGCAATAACTTTTCAACAATATTAAAAAATAGTGGAACAATTTGACAACACAAAATGAGCACTTATTAAACTCTAACCCCAGCCCTAATTAAACACTAACCATAATTGGACTCTAAAAATATTCCTAATTACTCTAACCCTAATTTAACCTTAACCCTACCCCTAATCCTAATTGAATTCTAACCCTAACTTTGAACAATATTTTAATCCTAACCCTAACACTAACCCTTATTCTAATTGAATACTAACTATAACCCTAACTCTAATTGAATTTTAACCCTAATTGATCCACAATCCTAATTCTTTAATTGAATAGTAAACCTAACTCTGATTATTACCCTATTTGAACCCTGATTGTAATCCCAACCCCAAACTTTATCATAAAATGATAACACTAATTGAACCCTCATCTTAGCCCTAACTGATGCCTAACCCTAATTGAACACTAATTTACAGGAAGCCTAATTAAATCCCAAACCTATTTGTACCCTAACCCTAATTGAATCTAGATTGAATTGTAACCCTAATTATACCCCAAACCTAATCCTAACTCTAACCCTAGCTAAACTCTAATCCTAATCCTAATTGAATTCTAACAAATAAATATACCCTAACCCTAACCCTAAGTGTAAACCTAAACCTAATTGGACTCTAACTGTAATTATACCCTAACCCTAGCCACTGTAGTCTTAACCCTAATTATATTGTGACCATAATCCTAATTAAATTCTAACCTTAATTGGACCCTAATCCTAAGCTTAATTGAACTCTAACCCCAAAATTTAACACTAATTTAATCCTAACCCTAAGATTAACCCTTACCCTAATTAAACCATAACTATAACTATAACTCTAGAATTGGATCCTAATCCTAATTGATCCTCATTCATAACCCTTTTAATTGAATAGTAAACTTAACTTTGATTGTAACCCAATTTGAACCCTAACTATAACCCAAACCCTAAGCTTTATCATAGAATCATCTCCCTAACCCTAATTGAATGTTAATGTACACTAACCCTAATTAAATCTAACACTAATCTAACCTAACCCTAGTTGAACTCTACTCCTAACTCTAAACACTGTTTTAATTCTAACCCTAACACTAACTTTACACTAATTGAACCCTAACTATAATCATAACTTAATTTTAATTCTAATTGAATCCTAAGCCTAATTAAATCTTACACTGAACCTTCATCATAACCCTATTTGAAAATCAACTACAACCCTAACCCCAAAATTTATAATAGAATCTTACCCCTAATTGAACCTTAAACCTAAGACTAATCCTAGTCCTAACCCTTACCCTAACTCTAAGCCTAATTGAACCCTGACCCTAACACTAATCATAACCCTGTTTGAACACTAACCTTAATTGAACTCTAATCGTAATTGAATTATAACACCTACCATAGTCAAACTCCAATTGAACAATAACACATTATAACCCTAATTATAAACTTAATTGAATCCTAGTTGTAACCCTAACTTAACCTTAATTAAACTATATTTGCACCCAAACCCTAATACTAATTGTAATTGAACCTCAATAACACTTACCATAGTTAAACTCTAATTGAACAATAACACTTTTTAACCCTAGTCATAACCCTAATTGAATATTAGTTGTAACCCTAATTCAACCTTAAATAAACCCTAATTGCACCCAAACCCTAATACTCACTCTAATTCAACCTTAATAATTAAATCCTAATCACATACTAGTCCTAATCCAAACCCTAATTGAATCATAAACTTAACATTTATCATAACTCTATTTGAACTTTAACTGTAACCCTAACCCCAAGCTTTATTATAAGACACTAACCCAAACACTAACCACAATCATAATCTTAAGTGAAAACTAAGCGTAATTGAACAATAACCTTCACCCTAATTTAATCTTAACCCTAATTCAACCTTAATACTAACCCTAACCCAAATTGTACCCTAACCTTAACCCTAATAGTAATTCTAATTGAACCCTATACTTGACCCTAACTATAATCATAATTGAACTCAAACCCTAATTGAATCATAACCATAATTAAATTTTAACCCTATCCGAAATATAGCCTTAAACCTAAATCTCCATTGAATTGTAACTACAATTGAACCCTAACCCTAATCCTAGTCCAAAATCTTATCCTAATTAAACCCTTATCGAAAACCCTAATTTAATCTCATGTGTTGAAATCTTTATGAGTTTTTATTTATTTAGTATTTCTTATTGATTTATATTTTAAATATTTTTTTTTTCCATTTTGATTGATTTATTTTGTGATCAAATCTCTAATTTATGTTAAATATTTTTATTTATTTATTTATTTGATTTTTTAAATTTATTTGAATCTTTGTGATATTTTTTATTTATCTTTTATCTTTGATCTATTTATTTCATCTTTTAATTTGTCTATGATAAAGATTCTCAAAATTGATTTCTAATGGTGATTAAATCTCTTTGATCTTTTAATTTATATTTTTATCTTTGATATTTTAATCAAATCTTTGTGATCAAATCTCTAATTTTCTTTTTTGATTTATTTATCTTTGATTTCTGTTTTTATCAAATCTCTTTGATTTATTTATTTGATATTTATTTTTGTCTTTGATTTAATTATTTGATCTTTTAATTAACTTATTTTTAATTTTTGATTTATTTATTTGATTTTTAAATTTATTTTATAATAACTATTTTCAAATCTTTATTTTGATTTTTTTTTCATGGAATCTTTTTGTTTTGATTTTTTTTGTTTCATTAAATCTCTTTGTATTGATTTTTTTGTTTCATCAAATCTCTTTGATTTTGATTTTTGTGGTTTTGATTTTTTTGTTTCATCAAATCTCTTTGATTTTGATTTTTGTGTTTGATTTTTTTTATTCAGCTTTCCTACAATGCAACCCAATCAAGTGGTTAAGTGTATTGTCTAGAATTTACCTTTATTGTATTTATTAATTATCATAAAAAAAAATTATAATTTTTTTAAAATAGATCATTTTCAATTATTTACTAATTTTCATGGACTATAGAAAAATTATACCTACTATTATTTATTTGTTTCAAAAAATACTATAAAAATAAACACGTATCTCCTCTCAATATCATACAACTTTAATTATAATTATTAGATTTATTTGATTTTGATGAATAAGTCCCACCAATAATTTTATTCTTCAATTGATAATCTTTCAAAGTATCTTGCTTCCCAAATAATTTCTCTAGATAAGTCTATATTGGGTTTAACATAGTGTAAGACTAGATATAAAAAATAATATATAGGATTCATCACATCTATTATTGTTGCTTCTATTTGTTGTTTTCTATAAATCTTAGTTGTCTAGATAAGATCTTATCTTAGATAATGATAACTCTTGATATAATGTATTAATTTAAAAGCTTATTTTTACAAATAACAATTAATTTATGATACTTTCTTTGTATTTAATTTTTTACTTTTGAATTGATTTTACATTTGTACTTATTATGAAAAGTATTTATATTAAACTAATATATTTAAATTTGCTATATTTGTACATAACAAAATATTTAGTGCAATCTTTAAATTTATAATATTTCTTTACAAAGATATATTAATTTTGAAAAAAATAAAATATGAATGTTTTCTTTTTTGGAATGTTTTCAATTTTTTTTTTTAAATATTGAATATTTTATGTTTTAAATATATTAATTTAAAAACATGTTTTAATATGTAATATTAAATTTAGGATATGTCCTTTCTATTTCATTTTCTAATTTTAAATACAATAAATTAGAAATTTATCTGTATGTATAATAAATTCAATATATTTGTTTTATAGAAATTTTTTGAAAAGTATTATTTTTTTTCATTATTTTATATTTTTATTTCTATTTTATAATTTAAAAAAACATTTTACAATAGCATCAAAAAGACATTTTTATTTTAATTTAACATATTTGCTTTATTCTCCATTTAAAGATTACTCGAAAAACAACCGAAAGAATGCCAGAGGAGGAAAACCAGGAGGCTGCTTCAAAGATCTTGAAATACTCCATTTAAAGCTGTTTTCTTCACTCATTCAAACGGAAGAGAGGCAATAAAGAAATTAATAACACATAATTTTTATGTCTGGACACGATTGTTGACCATAAAACGATGTCCCAGAAAAGTTGAAGACTGTCGACACAGGCTATTTATTTGCGACCGATAAATCTTAATCATACTGCCAGCCATTGTATTTATGCATCACAATTCCTCGTAAAAAAGAAATTAAGGAATTTCCAACGAATTTCTATGAATAATTTCAATTAATTGAGACGTTGAAGAAATGAAACTCTATAAACTCCTACTTGCTAACGTTGTTAGAAAAGTAATTTTCCTCTCATTATGAAGACACTCTATTATTGATACGAAGAAGAAACAAACATCAATTATATTATATCATAAGGAGATTATGATGAGATCGTGCCCTATAATTTTCTATAGAAATGAATAGTTTTCCAGAGAAATCTGTAGTTGCAAATTTTGCAGCTTTAAAGGATAGGAAAAGTTGCATCATCGTGGTTGAGAAATCACTTGAATAATCAAGTATAACCATGCCTATGAAGTCAACTTAGGATGTCATTTGGTAATTCAGTAGAGAGAACTGATTCAATTGGGTAGTATTAATCAAAGCCTACCCCACTAGTAGTGGGGCCATGAAGTGAAGACGTATTGAGCTCCTCAGGGATTAACAATTGAATTATCCATGGAAGAATCATAAATTGAAACTATATAGTTCAATGCTCGTGAAATTTTAATTTATTATGAGAACATGTTAGTAGTCAATGCTGTTTTTTTAATAAAGGAGAAATATATTAATCAAGTAAAGGAAAAATTACAATAAAAAGAATAATCAATAATAATGTTTGAAGAATAAAAATTTAGTGTGTCTTCTCAATATGTCAACTTATTCAAAATAAGGTTAAGAGTATAGAAAAATACAATCTTAAAGAGTAGGAAGCATGATGAAGAATGAAGACAAATGACAATGGAGTATTTGAAGATATTATGAAAAAGGGACTCTCATTCAATGACTTTATAATTATAATTGAAATCAAAAAATCATTTATCCAAACACTTTACAACACTATTTTATTTTCTAAGAATATGAGTAAAAGAAATAGAATCAAAATTTGGAGTAATTTAAATAATGTTTTTCATTGGTGACACCTACCTTCAAAAAGACTCATGAAGCTTACTTTATTCCAAAGAAAGACCAAGATCATGGAATCCTTCTGAAAGATGATATTTTTCCAACCTAGTTTTCAAGCTTTCATAAGCACCACAATGGTAGTCCAATCCTTCATCTAATTAATAATTCAAAACCCCATAGAAAATGATAAAAATAAATGAATATAACCATCACTATCAAATTCTATTCCATCAATCTTACTGGAAATAAGCTACACTCAAACGATTATGGGTTGATTAAAAAAGGGCTAGTGGCTCAGCTGGTAGAGAACTATAACAACAATGGAAGGTCCTAGGTTTGAATCCTACCTGGTCCATATGAATTGTAGCTCAACAGATGGTATCAAAACAGATTAATCGAAGAGATGATCATTGGAATTTCACAGTTAAATGAAGGCTGAAACCTAAATATTAAAGAGATCGCTGTTGTGTGTCGCCAGAGTTTGGAAGATCCGGAATAAAAAGCCACTAGTAATGTAGATCATATTTTTTTGAAGGTGCGAATAGTGAGATGCAAGATTAAATCGTAGTTTCAAGGTGGTTGAAGAAAGATCCATCGTAGGAGAGGTAGATGTATTTTTTTGCAAGATAAACAAATTGTTGTTCCACCGCTGAGTGAAGAAAAGGCTCTGAGAGGATCATAGTTTACAAGTCGTTGAGGAGATCGCTCCATAGTTAACAAAAGCTGCCCATAGCCATCGAAATATGTCAAGTTTAAAAAAGCTGGCCATAGCAAAAGATCACAGGAGAAGATTGAAGCATAGGCGCCGCCACCAAAACAAGTGTTTCAACCTTTCACTCGTAGCAGGAGCAAGCCAAAGGAGGTGTTGATCGCTGTGAAAGTCACAATTGATCAGAGGAATTGGCCAATATAAAGTAGCTGTAGTTGCCATAAAGTAAAACGAGAAACTGATTGTAAAAGTAGGGACAAAATATTGCAATTGGAGCCCGTGTCCAAAGAAAGGAGCCACAGATACGAAGGTAACGCCCAACCAAACAAGTAGGAGGTCGCAAGTTTTATTACTATTTTTATTTACAAATCTAATTCGAATACAAAGGATGTCATTGTAAAAGAATATTATTGCAGATCAGAAGTGACAAAATGTCTGCAGCCAAGGAGAAATAACAGTCAAAAGAGATTATAGGCACATGAAGCTACCAACATAAATGAATTGCAGAATAGTAGCTAATCATTTGACATCATGGCATCCAGAAGTAACTATTTGCATTCCGTAATCCTATTATCTACTACTAAGAATTATGACAATTGGGCAATAAAGATGAAAACCTTATTTCGCTCTCAAGATCTCGTAGAAAGATGGTTTGTGGAACTGTAGGATGGGTATTTGTTAAACAAAAATCAAAGAGATGAGCTCAAGTAAAGTAGGTAGAAGGACGTAAGGGCTTTGCAACTTATTCATACCTTTATGGAGGAAAATATTTTTGATAGAATTAAAAGTTCAAATACATCTAAGAAATCATGGGAAACACAAATCATGGGAAACACTTGAAACAATATATCAAGGTATATCTAAGCTAAAAGTAGTCAAGTTGCAATCACTTCGAAAAGATTTTGAAAATTTACAAATCAAACATTTAGAGTCAGTAGACCGATTCTCATGCCAAGTAATGAATGTTGCAAATCAATTATAGAAAAAAGGTGATGGGTTAATAGATTAGAAAGTCTTCTTTGAAAATATTCTTAGAAGGTTTCCTAGCAAGTTTGATACTATTATGGTTGCAATCGAGCAATCTAAAGATCTATCACAATTATCAGTAGATGAGTTGTTTGGATCATTGAGATATCTCATGAATATAGGTTGAACATGAACAACAATATTTCATTAGAGAATGCATTCAAATCATAAATTTCTATTGGTAGAGGCAAAGGAAGAAGAAGAGGAAGAAACAATTTTCAAAGAGAAGAAAGAAGAAGTTTTGATTCAGGAGGAAGGCCAAGTCAAGGTTTCAGATCTAGAGGGCATGTTTATAATCAAGCATCACAAAGGTATGATAAGATTAATATTCAATGTTACTATTTTAAGAAGTTTGGGCACATTGCAAGTGAATGCTGAAAGAAACAAGTAGATGCATGAAAGAAAAATACAATTTTTTTCTTAAAGTAGTTCAGGCACATTGTTCATTACATGCCATGTAGCTCAAGCAAATTCAAGTGATTCTTGGTTTCTAGATAGTGGGTGTAGCAATTACATGACATGAAATAGAGAATTTTTTTAAAGCATAGATACTATAGTCAAATCAGAGTTAAAATTGTGCAATAATAGTATAGTACTAGTCATGGGTAAAGGTGCAATCAATGTGGCAACAAATCATGGTAAGAGGTCCATTCTTAGTGTTTACTTTGTACCCAGTTTGAAGCATAATATCATAAGCATTGGTGAACTTGTACAAAAGGGTTATAAAATTATTTTCAAGAATAATGTTTGCACTATATGTGATGTACCTCCTAGTAACATGGAAATTGGAATGCTTGAAATGAAAAGGAACAAGATGTTTCCACTTCAAATGAAGAATGAAATGATAGGATGATTTGAAGAAAACTTCAAGGTAACTTGTGAGGATCAAGCATGAGTATGGAATTTGAGGTATGGTCAACTTCATTTTAAAGGATTTTGTTTGTTACAAAAGGAAAAAATGGTAAAAGGATTACCCCTAATTGAAGAATGAATGAATTTATGTAATAGTTGTATTTTGGAAAAATAACATAAATAATATTTTCCAAAGGGAATGTCATATAGAGCATAGGAACCTTTATAACTTGTGTATATAGATTTATGTGGTCCAATGCAAACACCATAAGTAGGGGGTATTTATTTTCTAACTTTCATTGATGATTATAACAAAAAGACATGCATTTTTTAATAGTATAAATCTGAAGCATTTGAAAAGTCCAAAGAATTCAAAGCATTGGTTGAGAAGAAAAGTGGCCTATTCTTCAATGTATTGAGATTGAATAGAGGAGGTGAATACAAATCAAATGAGTTGTTAGAATTTTGTAGGTTCTATGGAATAAAGAAACAATTAACTACAAGTTATACACCTTAGCAGAATGGTGTTGTAGAGAAGAAGAATAAAACAATAATGAAGATGGAAAGAAGCATAGTGAAAGGAAAGAATCTACCTAATAAGTATTGGGTTGAAGCAGTAGTTTGTGCATTCTACATCTTGAATAAGTTTCCAACAAAGAGTGTGAAATAATAGATACCACAAGAACCATGGAGTGATGAGTATCATAGTGTATCTCATTTCAAAAAAAATGGTTGTGTTGCATTTACATACATGCCAAAGGAAACAAGAAGCAAGTAGGATGATAGAGTTGAAAAGTTCATTTTCATTGCTTATTGTGAACATTTGAAAGCTTACACAATGTTTAATCCCGTCATTAAGAAGGTTATTATAATTAGAGATGTATTCAAAAAAGAAGAAGCTTGGGATGGAAGTATAGATAAATAAATTTTATTTCATGCAACAATACCTCATAGGGAAGAAGAAGAGATGATCCAGGAAATCAAGGTGATAAAAATATTGTGTGAGAGGGTACTCCATAAATATATCCATAAAGAGAACGTAGTAAATCATCAATTCATTCCTCTTCTAATTCACAAGTGAGTAATGATTCTAATCCTACACTTGCATCATTGACATAAAGAATTAGAGGTAAGAAAATTACAAGTTTCCAAGAAATTTATGATCAAAGAGAAGGAATAGATTTGCAATCAAAATTCTCTTTATTTTCTCATGATCCTATCTACTTTGGAGATGCAATTAAGGAAGAAAAATTGGTTAATGCAATGAATGAATAAATGGAATCTATTGAAAATAATGACACATGAGAGCTATTCGATTTGCCTAAAGGAAAAGAATGAATAGGTGAGAAATTGGTTTATAAAACTAAATTTAATGCAAATATAAATGTTGAAAAATAGAAGGAAAGACTAGTAGCTAAGGGGTTTGCACAACAAGATGGAGTTGATTATAATGAAACATTTACACCTTTAGCAAGAATTGAGATAGCTACAATGGTGTTAGTAATTGTCACTAAACATGGTTGGAAGGTTTACCAAATGGATGTCAAATCAACCTTCTTGAGTGGATTTTATAGGAATATTTTTATATACAAAAACCGGTAGGATATGTGGTAGCGGGCATGAAGACAATGTATACAAGTTGGAAAAGACACTTTATGAACATAAGCAAACACCTATAGTGTGGCATTGCCAAATATATATGTACATGATGGATAATAGATTCAACAAAAGAAATAATTATCCTACACTATCCATGAAGATCAACAAGAAAGGTTAGATTTTGGTTTTTTCTTTATCTATTGATTATTTTCTCTTTACTAGATATTTGTTTATAGACATGTTTAAATCAGCCATGAAAAAGGAAATGAAAATGACATATTTTTCATTAATGAGACATTTTATAAGAATTGAATTAGTACAAAATGATAATGGGATTTTTATTGGTCAAATTAAATATCCAAAGGATTTATTGAAGAGAGATAGAATTGTGAATTATAATCCAACATCTACTCCCATGGCAATGGGTACAAAACTTAACAATGAAGATAAGGGGCCAACTGTTAATTCAACTATATTCAAAAGCCTTGTTAGTTTGATGTATCTCACAACAACTAGGATAGAAATTATGTATGGATTTCTAGTTTGATATCTACATTCATGGACTCACCAAAGGATTCATATTGGAAATTTGGAAAAAATAATATTAATCTATATTGTAGGAACTATTGAATATGGCATATTGTACTCTACAATATATAAGTTTGAGTTGGTGGGATATACATATAGTAATTTTGTAAGGAGCATGGATGATCAATAGAGCACTTCAAAATATGTATTTCACTTTGGGACATGTATCATTACATGGGCACCAAAGAAACAACCTATAGTGACAATCTCATCCACAAAAGCAGAATATGTGGCAAGTATATCAGAAGCATGTCAAGTAGTATGGATGCGAAGATTTTTGATGGATTTAATGCATGATCGAAAGGAATCTACACCAATATATTGTGATAATAAGTTGGAAATTGTACTATCAAAGCATCATATCTTTCATAAGATGACTAAGAATATTGATACAAGATATCACCTAATTTGAGAGTTGGTGAATAATGGAAAAATCAATCTAAAGTATTGTAGATCCAAAGATCAATTGCTAGACATATTCACAAAATCTTTAGCAAAGGATCAATTTGAATATTTTTAGAGAAAATTTGGGTATTATAAATATTGATGTAATTAGTGGTAGTTCAATTAAGGGGAAGTGTTGGAATATTAATTTCCAGCACCTATATTTAATAGATTTAGTAGAAATTATTAAATGTACTTTACAATAATATTGTGTATGTGAACTAGGAGAATATAAAACAACAATATTTATATCTCCACCTATCATCTATAAGTTTCTTTGTAGTGACTAAAGTCCTAATAAAAGAGGATAATGTAATCAATTTTGGGAAAGCAATAAAATATATTTTATGAAGCATCACATTTAGATAAATAATCTTATTTGTCTCTACCCTCCAACAATATCTTCTCCTACAATGGATCTTTCTTGTTGAGATGTACCTCATATGGACCAGCTAGAACTCAAACCTAAGATGTTCCATTGTTGTTGGAGTGCTCTAACAATTGAAATATTGGCCCCTCTTTGGCTATCCCATCATCAATTCAGGTGTGGATTATTTCCAACAACCCCTTAAGCCATACTGATGGTGCTTGGGGCTCCTAGCATGGGTTTGATAATAGTTGTTGGAGGGAAAAGATAAATATTGTTATTTGACTAAATATTTTTCTATTCAAAATGTATTTGATTGATTGCCTAAAATGGATTACATTAGTCTCTTTTATAGAGGATTTTAGTCATTGCAAAGAATCTTCTAGATGATAGATCAACATATAATTATTTTTGTTTTATCTTCTCCTAGCAAACAGATAAAACATTTAGTACTATAAACTACATTTAATAACTCCTCCTCAATATATTTAATATAGGTCGTGGAAACTAATATTCCAAAAAATCCCTATAGTATTCGGATTGCCCCAAGAAGAATCATTTGTATTAACTTTGAAAAAATCTACTAGGAGAGAAGACCATTTACCTACTGTATTAATATTACTAGAATTTTGAATCTTAGAAATGGATTGGACTAAGGAGCTAACCTTGAAAGCTAAATATTTGAAGGAGATATGACTTCATCCAAAGGAAATTTAACTTGAGTGTACATTTACTATTTTTAGGAGTGTCTCTTCACTTGGACATAATTTTTTTTTTTTTTACCATGATTTGATGGTATATTATTTTGCGAAACCACTTATATTATTTGTCATCAATTTCTCTATGAAATGAAGATATGAGATAATGGTTTCATAATTTTTTTTTCATGTAAATAGATGTCTTGAAATATTTATTAGAGTGAAGAGAGTATTAGTGTGTGGATGTACCTCTCCAATAAAAAAATAGTCCATATTTTCCCTCTATATTATGTAGTCATTTTTCTTAAAAGTGTTTTTACATTTAATTTTTTTTTGACATTATTATTTTATTGCAATCAAGGCATACTCTATATGACTTGTTGATGACTTGCTTTTGAAAATCAACAATTGAAAATTATATCGACAAGGATTCCATATGAATAAAATGATCTATATCAGTTGTGGTGTATGAGTCCCAGTGTCTTAAACATGGGACACAAACTCCAAAAAGTGTTAAATTCAATGCAACATTTAAAATTAGGTCCCAAGGCCTAGGTGGGACTCATATGCCCAAGGTGGCGTATGAGTCCCATATCACTAAATCTCGAACACACAACTTTAAAAATTGAATTATGATTGGTTATCTTATAAGTGTTGAGATTATCCATAGAAAAATGCAACTAATAATGCTCGTGGATGTAAAATAGTACCAAATAAGGCATAAATAAGCCCAACTAATTAATAAAGTCCTAGATTAGTGTGAAAGTGTAAAGATAAACTTTACAACACCCTAAATAAGGCACAATTAGGTACATTTAGTTTAAGAGGGCCCTAAACTTAATGTGAATGTGTAAAACACATTACAACACTAAATCAAGGCAACATTTGGCTCATTTTAATATTAATTATTCCCAAATTAAGTGTGAAAAGGGATATTTTTTTTAAACTACACATAGAATTGGAGGTTTCTTTAGTAACTAATTTTTAATAATTAGTTATTCTTTTGGAATAAGGAGTCATGTATGAAGTGAGGGGAAAATTCAGTTTTAGGAAATGAGATTGGTAGTTGGGATTTTTTACCATGGTCTTTGTGTAGAGCAGAGGGAGAAGTCTGTCAAATTCCATTATATTGATTAAATGAGGAGATGCTTGGAATATGTGCAAGTTTCATAAAATCATCTACTAGCATCCCACATTGTGTTTTTCAACCTACAAAATTATTTAGCACATTTATTTTACCATCATATGAGAAAATTGAAACACAAATTTTAGTCTACCTAAGAGTTGTTATAAATATTGAAGGTGTCTTTCATTAAGTTCATTTTCATTATAACCATAATGTCTATGTATAAGTGAATGTTGGAAAACACTGGGTTTTATAAAACCTACAACGCACATACTGTTGTAAAACACTCTACATAGAACAAACCAATCATATGATATTATATTTATTTGCAACACTTTGGATGCATGCTTATGTTCTTATGGGGATCCTTCTAGAAATAAATTATTTAGACACATTTTTATGATCTTTAGTGGGTCCTTCTAATATTAACTAATTTAGATACATGTTATGTTCTTAAGGTGTCCTATAATTAATTAATGATCACATATGTTTATGCTTTGAAGAGGTCCTCGAAGATCTTGAGTGATTTTTTTACGTTATGAATTTAAATGGGGCTAAGTCAATTTTGTGGTATTTTATCTATATCTTAACCAACTCTAACACCTACTCCTAACTTATTTTAACTTTCCACTATCGGAAAATGTTGATATTTTTATAGAAAAAAGTCATGTTGTTACTTTGCATTAACAAATAGCATAATACATCACACTATGCACATGGGATAAGGATCACAAGTTCAATAATGAATGATTTATCGTTTAATTTTGACTTACAACTGGACACCTATTTGTGAAATGTGTAGATAACCCTCCTTACATAACTGCGACAAGGTGTAATCTTCGAAACTGAATGTAGTCTTAAGCACAAACCTCTTCGAGATAAATGATCGCTTAAGTGATATTATCATTTGGCATGCAAATTAAATATGTAGAATATAACTTAAGTGAGCCTTTTACCATTGTATGAGGAAATAAAAAAAGAAAATAGTCTAAGACTTGTGATAAATGTTGAAGGTGCCTTTGATTATGGTTAGGAATTAAATAAGTAATTGTGTTTTCCATCATGTAATTTCTCAATGCATTTATTTTACCATCAAGACTGAAATAACTAACAACCCAACAGGTTGGTCACCTCTTAGCTTAATTTGGCTAGTTTTATGTATCCCCAACTTGTAAATCCTCCCCATGCTCTCCACTCTTTAACTTTCAACATGAACAATGAAATAACTAACAACCCACATTATATTTTAACTTGCAATTATTCAACATGATGAATGAAATTTAACTAACAACCCACATTGTGTTTTACTCTTGTTTTATAGAAAAATAGGGTTCTCCAAAATGAATCAATAAGATGATGAACCACTAATTTTTCTAGGGCATAAAACATACAATTATGAGGGCCAAAACATGCAAATAAGAATAAAAAATGATACCTAACTATTATAGCACCTATGAGGGAAGTTTTGAGAGCTTGAAATGATGTATACATTGTAGAAAGCTTGTTGTTTTTAAGCCATAGAGGACTCATTCGCCTTTAGTGGCAAATGGGTCCTTTTAGGGTTTTGAAAAACTAACTTCTGGGTCTTGTAATTCAATGTTTGCACTCTCAATTCCAAAGTTTCCAGCTCTAGAAAGTTTGAAATTAATTTTGTAGAGATCTTTCCATGATTTTGAAATCTAGATGACAACTTTTGCAACTTGACAACTTTGACAATTTTGCTCCAAATCTTGCTCTTCAACCTAAAACCTGCAATCACACATGCAAGAGGAGATAAATGTTGTTTCTTAGGGGATTGGGGTTTTCCTTGGTCAAACCCCTTGTAGGTTATTAAACCAAATGATGAAATAAGGAAATTGAAGCATGAAACATGAAATAATGTAATGTAGATACCTTTGATATTACCTTGTAATACAAATCTGAAATCTAAGATGTAGTTGCCATGAAGAATGTAGATCTTGATCTCAAATAGATGTGGAAAAATTATTGCAAGAAGGATCTTCAATGCTACATCAACAATCTTGGCTCAACAACATGCATGGATGCACTAAACCCTTGACATGATGAAACAATCCTAAATTGCTGTAATAAAATCTTGATAATCTACCTTGAAATGCCTTATGAATGCTCTTGTAATGCTCTTGTGAAATCTAATTTTCTATAAGAATTCTCTCTCAAACTTTCTAGGATGTCTTGTAAACTTGCGAGGTGAAATAATGTAAATTAACCCTAAAATTCAAGCTAATCTCAGATTTGAGTATTGAAATTATAAGGATCCTGCCACAATTAAATTCAAAAAGAGGGGTCCTATTAAGGGAGGACCCATTTTCCACTAAAGGAGAATGGGTCCTAGCACAACTTTCTAAGACTGTGCTTTGGGGGGATGAAATAACATAAAAAACTAGCCGCAAAAATGCATAGAAAGGGGGTGTCCCAAAAAGGCGAATGGGCCCTAACACAATTTCTAGGACCACACTTTGGGGAGGTGAAAGTATATTGAAAACCCACCTAAAAAGTGAATAGAAAGGGGTGTCCTATGTGGAAAGGACATGCTACACCAGTAAAGGTGAATGGGTCATAGTAGCATTTTTTAGGACATCATATTTTCCAAATAAAATGTCATACAATATCATTATTGGGTGTCGAGATAGATCCTTGAAAAGGGGGCTTGAATTTTAATTAAAATGGTCAATTAAACTCAATTAACCCCCATTAATTAAGGGGACCCTAGATAAATGTGAAAATGTTTTACAACACTTTACAACACTTTAAAACACCTAAATAAGGTACATGTTAAATATATTTTATTTAAAAGGGGCCCATTAGGCTCAATTAATTAAATAAACCTTAGAAAAGTGTGAAAATGTGTTACAATGCCTTACAACACTTTTGCAAAAGGTACAATTTAAGTATATTTTAATTAAATAAGGACCCTAGAATGATGTGAATGTGTACAACACATTACAACATTAGACCAAGGAAAAATTATGTTATTTCAATGTTCATTATTCCTAAACCAAGGAAAAAGGATACTTTTTTCATTACTACAAGTCTACCTAAGAGTTATTATAATTTTTTAAGGTTCCTTTCACTACATAGATATTGTGTAAACAACTAAAGTTTTCATTATGATCATATTGTTTGTGTATATGATCATACTATCCACGTATAATTGGCTATTTGAAAACAATAGGTGTTTATAAAACTACAACCCACATACTACTGCAAAACTCTCTACACATAACAACCCAATTTGTTGGTCACCCCTTAGGTCAATTTTCTTAGTTTTATGTATCCCCCACCTGCAACTCCTCCTTGCGCTCTCTATCATTTAGATTTAAACATGCTCAATGAAATAACTGAAAACCCACATAGTATTTTCCAATCTCCAATTATTTTGTGTTTTTTTTTTCAAAAATATGAGGAAATTAAAATGAAATTTTTACTCTAATTAAGTGTCATTGTAAATTTTGAAGGTGTCTTTCATTACATTCATATGAACTAAATAAAAAAATATTTTCAAGACATTCATACTATTTTGTAAAATTCTAGGTTGTAAAACATTGGGTTTTATCAATCTTGCAACCCACATAATGTTTTAAAACCCTTCACAAGTAACAACCCAATCAGTTAGAAACCCCTCATCTCAATTCATTTTATTTTAGATATCCCCCACCTGCAAATTCACCACCTACTCTCTATCATTTTTCTTTTAACCTACAAAATGAAAAAACCCACAACACAAAGTGTTATTTGTTCTTGGAAAATACTAGATGTTTATAACACTACAACTTGCATCTGTTGTAAAACCCTCTACACATAGCAACCCAACTAGTTGGTCACCCCTCATGTTAATTTTCTTAGTTTTATGTATCCCCCATTTACAACTCCTCCCTATGCTCTCCACCCTTTAGATATAAACATGTTGAATGAAATAACTAAAAATTGACATTGTGTTTTCTTTTCTTTTAGACTGTAGGAATTGGTCGAGTATTCATCCCCTATAAACTATAGTGTGCTTGGTAAAAAAAAATCACGTGATCAGTGGCACTGTCGTGACATGCCCTCCAATACCATGGGTATGGGGGGAGACTAGACCTCGTGACCTCTTGCCTACAATAGGAATCTTTCACATTGTCTTTTATAATCTGCAACTATTTTGTGCAATTTTTAATCATATGAGGAAATTAAAATGCATTTTTTACTCTAATTAAGAGTCATTATAAATTTTGAAGGTACCTTTCATTACATTCCTATGGTCTAAATAACAAAATCTTTTCAAGATATTCATACTATTTTGTAAAATTTCAAGTTACAAAACACTCGGTTTTATGAATCCTACAACCCACATAACGTTTTAGAACCCTTTATAAGTAACAACCCAATCGGTTAGAAACCCCTCACCTCAATTCAATCGATTTTACGTATCCCCCACTTGCAACTCCACCCCCTGCTCTCCAACCTTTCGCTTTCAAAATGTAGAATGAAAAATCCTACAAAACAAAGTGTTTTTCAATAACAATACTTATTGCAATTTATAATGCATGTCTTAGTCACGTCAGTCTTCTCACCTCCACATATGGATAGCTTCTCTTGCAAGCCACCACATGATGAATTGAAATGGCCCATAATGTGGAATGAAGTGCAGGAAAAATGACCGAACGGTGTCATTATCTCCTTGCTTCTATCACCGAAACGTTTCCTCCCATCTACCAATTTCATCACTTTTATCCCCCATCTTGACGGGCCCCACACTATGCTGTCCCATTATCTTATGTATGTTTTCCTACATTTTTGTATGTTATCATGCCTATTATTTGCCATTTTGTTGGAAGATTTGTTGCATCCCAAAACTTGTAGTCCTAATTAAAATAGAAAAAATAAATAAATAATATCAAACCCTTGAGAATAAAATTTTAAACAATTAAAAAAAACATAATTCACACAAGCGAAATTCCTCAATGGTACAAATATAATCTAAACAGTTCAACAATTGAAAACCTTCCGGGCAGCTTTACACCTTAACGCTCTTACACGTGCTATTTATTTTAACAATTCAAAAGTACAGTCTATTCCGCATAAATTACTTGCAATTTAATCTACCACATATCTCTCCCTGATTTTCAAGCCCACTTTCAGAATTCGGTCAGAGGAGGGAAGAATTTTCTTGACGCTCTCCCTCTCCATACATCTCTTAACCCACGCATCAAGCAAAGGATATTCAGTCTCAAAGGGTATCTTAAAATTCCCAATAGTTTCATAAGTACGGAACCAAGATATTAGGGAAATGAAGGCGATATCAAGGAACCCGAAATCCTTTCCAGTGAAGAAAGACAGGGAGCCTCCTGCTGACATTTCTTTCAATGCACCTTCTAAAAGTTTGAGATTCCCCAAAAAGTCACACTTGGCTTGCTCCTGAGCCTCATCTTTCGATTTCACTATACAAAACCCTGATTCAAAAAACTGCAAAAACAGAAAATGCATGCATTATAACTATTCAATCTCCAACTTGTTAAGAATATGTTGATTTACATAAATGCTCATGCCAACAACGACAGGGAAACCATTCACTACCTTCTTATCAACGAAGTCAGCCCAGAAGCGGGCAAGGGCACGCTCATATGGCAAAAACTTCTCAGAGCCCCACGTCTCATCAATGTACTGAAGAATGATGAGAGACTCGCATATGGGTTGGCCATTGTGGATGAGGACAGGGATTTTCTTCTACACTGGATTCATATGCAGGAGGAGATCGCTCTTAATGGGCAGCGCCTCTTCTTGGTAGTCGTATTTGACGCCTCTTTCCTCGAGGGCAATCAGGGGGCGCATGCCGAACGGACTCATCCATGCGCTGAGCACCTTCACTTGCTCCATGTCAAATCACACAGGCAACACAATATTCATAGAGAAGTAATGTTTTCTTGGTCTTATTTTTTTGGCCCGGCAGTCTAAACATATAGATAAAACATTTCCTCTTTTCTCAGCAGTTCCGTTTGAACTAAATTATTCTCTTTGTATTTTAGCTTCATTTAGTACAAAAGACATACAGATAAAACAATGTCGTCAACGTTGAGGGTGATCAATGGCGTAGGGTCCAGCATAAGATATTCACAATGCTCGCTGTCTAGATTTATTCTGACGTCAACCCTTACGTAACAACAAGCATGTCCTAGTCACAACATTGATCGGGGTTTATATTAATTGTGAAAGTTGCGGTTCACGAAAATACCGATAGCCAATTTAGGTTGTGCCAAATTTCGTTGAATATCCATTGAATTTGTTATGATTTCAACTTTGCATGCGTGGTTTAGCTGTAATACGATGCTACCCGATCAAGTTGTTAAGCGCTGGTTGCTTAGTTTATTTTGTTCATAACTCACTCTTTCAGTTTAAAATATATATATATATATATTTTATTTTTATTTTTATTTTTATTTATTTTTATTTATTTTTATTTTTATTTTATTTTTATTTGGGAACAAGTGATTCAATGATTTCTAATTTTTTTCGCTTATTTTAAGCAGTTATCTTAAATTTGTGTATACAGTATTAATAATGATCTCTGCAGTTAAAAAATAGAAAAAAAGACATTGAAAGCGAATATTAAAAAAGAAATTTGTGGAGCCATCTGAATTTCTTCCAATCTGTTATTTTCAGCTCCATTTTTCTTTTACAACTTACTTTCAATTCCTAAAAACCTCCATTAAAATATTTAGCTAATTTTTTGAACTCTCGAAAATTTGTTTACTTGTTATATTTTCCATTTTATTCATTTATTTACTCTTCATATCAATTTAATGGAGTTTATGAAGGATAATAATATGTTCTAACAAAATATTGAAATGTTTCACATTTTACTTAGATCGGGGTAAAAGGCAATTAGGTCAACAAGTCAAATGACATGCGCATAGCATCTCATGCGAAAAATAAAATAACCCTCAAGTAAATTAAATAGTTATTTATATAAGTGTACTTTATAGAACTATTTTATTTATTTTAGACTTATTTTACATAATCATGAAATGACATTGTGTGACTTCTTGTCACTGTAGAACCTATCAACATAATAACTATTCAACATTAAATTTAATTGATGCAATTGTATTTAAAAAATATTTATTTGAGTTGTGTTTAATAAATATTTGTTTTAGGAATTTAACTTAACTTCAACTACTATATTAGTGGAGACTAATTGTTGCAATTGTATTTATCTAAAATATTTTTACAATTTGTAAACGGAATTTTTTCAACTATTGAAAATTTGTTTTCCTCTGCTCTAAATTAATTTCTTTCTATTCTATCTTTCTATTACACAAATCAAAGAAAGCTATTATATTATGAATCTTTTAAAAAATATTGTATTAATATATTAAATTATCATGTAACCCATTAACTTTAGCATTATATTATAATATATATACTATAATATGTAGCATATATTAAATTTAGTATATAATATAATATATTAGACAATAATGTTCAAATATTATATTTTAATTTTTAATAATTTAATGTATAATTTTTAATCATTTAATATATATTAAATTAACATAGAATATATTAAATTAATTTTGTGATGAGAGACACAATTATTTTGATCTTTAACCATATTTGTAATAAATTTATTTATTTTTTATTAATTTTTTTTTAAAAACTATTGGTTCAAATAATATTACATTGTTTATTGGAGCAAAGACTACATACACTAAATCTGTAAGTCGTTGGAGTTTTTTCAGCAATGAAACAACTTGGAGGTCTGTACATAAATTTATTCATTTTTTTTTCTTTATTTGATTATTTTATCTATATATGCTTGGTGATTCACTTTTCTATATGTTTGTCTTCTCTAAATTCCAAGTACTTTTATAATATGAATCATATATGATTCGTATTGAATCCTATCAATCTAATCCTAGACTTATTATACTATTTATACTCCACTTAGTAGAGCATCCCCAAAGCAACTGAAAAAGCTTATGGGTGTTCATTGAGTTACCTTTATTCAAGTGAAAAGCCATATGTAGGTACAAGTAAATTAATATAATCATTCATGACTTTTGTTAGATTTTTTTTTTTTGATTGTACAAAAACACCATAAGCTTGGCAAGAATGAATAAGGTATGTTTCACATCCCTTACTTATTCTTGAGACAACAAATTTAAATTTCTAAATATTTGTAAAAATAATTCATTTTTTACTAATAATATTTTTCTAGTGTATTTGAATAATTATAAAATGAAGACTCATTTAATGTAAAGGTAGTTTTAAATATTTATTAATAAAAAGAAATAATGTAATATGACTCAAATCTATTGTTAGAGATTGAATTTTATATATTAAATATAAGGAGCTCACAATAAGTACAAAAAGCTCCAGAGAGCGAACTGATCAGCTTAAAAGAGGTCAAGCCTCAAGACAGAAGCAGAAGCTGAGCCAAAAAATAGAGACAGCAAAATATACATCCGTTACAATGTTACAATATCGTTACAAAAAGGTGCAAAGCAGAACACCAGTGACCAAAAGGCTAGTGCAGGATGTCATCCAGTTTATCTACCCAGGCAGTCCACCCTTTATCACCTTCCATCCAGACTATACATTTCATCTCCTGAATCTGGGCAAGCATGAGAGTCGTGTCCTTGCTGAAGCTTCTGTTGTTCTTCACCTCTTGGGATAGAATCTTGCAAGTATTTTCGAAGAGCTGCTGATTGTTTAGAGTGTCCCTCCAAGCGTAACCTCCCTTCATCTCATAGATGAAGAAAGTGGCATATCCATCCTTTAGGAATCGTTTGAGTTTCTTCCTTTGTATGAACATGGTGGTTCTCACCTGCAAAAATATTTTAAAGAAAGTAAGTTTTCTAAAAGACTCAATAAGATCATGAGGGTTATTTTGATATCTTTCTTCATTTTTGCACTTCCAGATTTGCCATAAAATATTAGAGGAGAGGATCTTCCAGAAAAGACTAGAGTCATGTTTTAATCCATCAATATGACCAGTGACAATATCAAGAACAATAAAAAGCATAGGATAGGTAATGCCAAACATGAGCCAAATTTCCTTCGCAAAGATACAGTCAAGCAGGATGTGTCTAGCCATTTCAGGGAGTCTACAAAAGTTACAGTAATTGGACTCGGCATTACCTTTACTGACAGGGAGTCTGTCAAGGAGAAGGAGCCAGTTGAAGCATTTAATCTTAGGCTCAGTGGGACCTTTCCACAAGCGGTCAAAGTGATTCTTCCAAGCGCGAGTGTCCAGCGTGGAATACTAGACAAAGTTAACATGATCAATGATGGTTTCCGAATGTCCAATAACATTGTAAATGTTCTTGGCTTTGATCTTGGATAACATAGCACCATCGGTCCACTTACAGCCAAGGAACCTATGAGAATCCACATGACAAGAGGAAGGGAGGTCCTTTGACGCCTTGATAATCATATTATACGTTTTCTTTTGGGAAATGGGGATGTCAAATTTGATTCTGAGATCCTCCCAACTGATTAACTCATCATACTCAAAGAGGTCGACGAATTGGGAAATGCCTTTGCTCGACCAGTGCCTAGCGGAGTAGCCTTGGGAGAGAGCAAGGGGCTTGCCTGAGGAAGATAAGTTCCACCAAATGGACCTTTCACCAAAAAGATGGTAGTCATCATGGAAGGCCTTGTTAGAAACATACATTTTAACATGGTCCCAAGCCTTCCAAATGGATCTAAAGATTGCAGATCCTTGAACAAGAACAGGAAAGTTACCAATGGCAAGATCAATAAACGGAAGATTCTTCCAAGACTTCGCATATTTGGGGAAGCCTCTTTCAATGTTGCTCCTAACAAGAACCTTCCAAGGATCATTGCCATCAAGGGAATGAAAGATCCACTTGGCGGCAAGGGCAAACCCTTGGAGCTTGAGATCCTTCAAACCAAGACCCCCAAGCAACTTATTGACATGGCACCACTCCCACTTGACAGCGTG
Organism: Sequoia sempervirens; assembly: GCA_007258455.2. Taxonomy (NCBI): domain Eukaryota; kingdom Viridiplantae; phylum Streptophyta; class Pinopsida; order Cupressales; family Cupressaceae; genus Sequoia; species Sequoia sempervirens. The sequence continues at coordinate 38,533 of VDFB02214280.1, forward strand.
CCTTTTCTTTTCTCCTTTACCATCTGACCAGAGAAAGCTTCTAACAGCCTTTTGAATTTCAAGGATTTGATAGTTGCTGAACATCCAAGCCGAGGAATAGTAGATGTTATAAGATGAGAGAATTTTCTTATAGACCTGGATTCTACCAGCCAAAGATAAGGTTCTGTTATGCCATTTATTTAGCTTTTTGATGATTTTATCCTTGATCCACGACCACATGTCTTTAAGGGAAGGGTCTATAGAGAAGCGAATGCCCAGATAGCGCACAATCTTGTGCGGACCACCCCACTAAAAGTCATAGACTTTAAACCAATTAGGGGGCTGCACATCCCAACCAAGACAAATAGATTTGGAATGGGATAGCCTCGCCCCAGAGATATTACAGAACAAATTGAGCTTGGAGGTCAGGGCCTCAAAGTTATCAGGTCTAGCATCAAAGAAGATAGCAGTATCATCTACAAATTGGCAGTTTAAGAGCTCCTCATTGTTGGGGAGAGTTATACCCTTGATAGCCGGGGAGAGAGAGTTATCCCTCAGAATGTAGAAAAGGGCTTCAAAAGCTATAACAAAGAGGGCAGGGGCCAAGGGGTAGCCTTGTCTGATAGATCTACCAAGGGGGAAGGAGGCAGAAAGAGAACCATTAACATCAATCTAAGCTGAGGCATCTTTGAGAAGAGTATTAACAGAGTTACAAAACTTCCTAGGAAAGCCGAAGGCCTCAAGCATCATAGTGATAAAGTTCCATTCCACCCTGTCATAGGATTTTTTGAAGTCAAGAAGGAACATGGCAGAGTTTTGCTGGGAGAACTTGGACCAATTCATGGCTTCCCAACTAGTAATCAGGTTTTCGAGGATAAACCTACCTTTGATAAAACCAATTTGGGTAGAGCAAATAAACTTGGGGAGGATGTTCTCAATTCTCAGCGCTAGGAGCTTGGCAAATTTTTTGTAAGAAACATTAAGGAGAGTAATAGGTCTCCAATTTTTTATGAGGGCTTTATCACCATCTTTGGGGATCAGCTTAATTATACCCCTATTAATGGAGCATCCCAAGGATCCCCTATCAAGGGCCTCTGAATATAGATCAAGAAGATCGTGGCAGATCCAACCAATGTTAGCCTTATAGAACTCCACTGGGAGACCATCCGGTCCGGGGGCCTTGTCATTGCAAAGAGAGTTAATAGCTTTATCAATTTCCTCTAGAGAGAAGTCTTTGGACAACTGCTTGGCTTCATCAGTGGAGATCTTGCTAGGGATGAGGGAGCAAACTTGTTGTCTGAGGGATGAGGCCTCCTCCGAATCTTCAGAGGCAAAGAGATTCTGATAAAAATTAACAAAGGTCTCCTTGATGTTATCAATGTCAGTTATCTCATTGTTATCAACCACAATTCTTTCAATATTCTCATTAGCATGCTTGTGCTTAAGGAGGTTAAAGAAGAATTTAGAACCCCTATCACCAAATTGCAGCCAGTGCGCATAGGATCTGACCCTGGCTCCATTAATTTTAAACTGTTGGTGCTGTCTAAGTGCATCCTTGGCTTTGACAAGATGGGAGGCGAGATCACAGTTCGAGGGGTTGGCTTGAATGTTGGACTCGGCTATCTGAAGATCAGAGGAGAGGCATTTTTTGGCATATCTAAAGTCTTTAGCTCTTTTTTGCCTGATGGTCTTTAGCAGCTTTTGCCAAGCAAGGATGTTCTTGTTCCATCTATCTAAATGAGTACAGGAGGGAAGACTATTTCCGTTAATAAGCTTAATGATGTGAATGGCAACAAGAGTGTCTTCATCTTTCAGGAGGCTAGTGTTAAGAGTGAACTTAGAATCGGAACCTTTGCAGCGGATAGGAGAACTATTAAATCTAATGTAGGAGGAAATGGGATGGTGATCGGAGAGGGAGGTGGGGGTAACGAGGACAAAGTGCCTGTGATTATCAGGAAAAAAAGAGAAGAAGTTTTTATTAGCATAAAAGCGGTCGAGTCTGGAATAAATTCTAGAGTGACCCTGTTGGAAGTTACACCAGGTATGCCAAATCCCAAGATTAGTAGCCTTAGAACCAGCCAAGGGGTCAAAAAGGAGTTTAGAATTTATCATTCTGTTCCAGTGAATTTTCTCCTGATCTTTCCACGCAAAGGGAAGGCCACCAAGTTTTTCCTCTTGGGATTTGATCATGTTGAAATCCCCCCTATAAACCAGGGTATATTAGGAAGGGCAGCTAACTAGTCCCAGAGACTTGCACTCTCCCTGAAGTCATTCGAGGCATAGATAGAACATATGCCAAAAACATTGTTATTGTGATTCAGAGTAACCCACACCGCTCTGTTACAGGGGGATATCCCATGGTTAGAGATGAAATTCCCATCTGGAGCTGATCAGAAGGGCAACCCCACCCCTACCCTTATCATGGTTGGTGTAGAGTTTGATGGCATCCTTCCAAAGGAAATTAAGGTTGGAATCCAGAGTGTAACCAGTAGCCTTAATTTCTTGAAGCATAAGGACGTCCATGGACTTGCAGGTGTCAAGAAAATGTTTAATTATCCACCGTCTGTCAGGGGACTCTAAGCCCCTAATATTCCATGAGATGCAATTCATGAGGAAACATTCGGTGGGGGAGAACAGTTTTCGGTGGGTCCTTGTTTTTGGGCCGAGGCACTGGGTGATCCCATAATAGTGGTTTACAATTTTTGGTCAAGCTAGACACTGAAATTATTATTTTTAAGTAAATCTTCACATTCGGGCACCTATAGCGGCTAAACTATGAGGAATTTGAAGATGGTGCAAACTAGAGTCTCATCAAATTTTGTCTGTAGATTCTAAAAATATTTTTTTCAAAATTTTTGGAATCAAATTGCACTTCTTTTTCCATCTCCCACGAAATATAGATTTTTTTAGAAAACAACATTTTTAAAAGTGACACACATTATAGTGCATAACTTTTTCCCATGAAGGATAAAATTCTAATTCTTTCAAATTTAGATTTGTAACTCACGATATCTAGTGCTTCCCACTTGGTTAGATAGTTTTTTATTGAATATTTTTCGCTTAATCAAGTTTCAAAGTCAAACAAATTACAATTCGAGACACGTGCGTTGTGTAGCATAACTTTTGTATATGTCAAAATTTAATTTAATTTTTTGTTGGATCAAGGCTTCAATGTCCCGGGTACTCATATTTTTCATTTTTTTGATAATCTTCTATTTTTCCACATGTAGAAGAACAAAATTCCATTTCGTTAAGAAAACTTATGTTTAATAAAACTTAAAAATGCATAACAAAACATATTGATTAGATAGCTTGTTCCTAGGAATACCATAATCATTTGAAATAAATTTTAAATGAATTCATTTGATCCCCCAAAATCTACATCAAAAGTGATTTTTTATCAGCATTTTGATAGGTGTAAAGGAGACGCATTTATAGGTATGGTTTAAAACTAGCGAGGTTCTATCCAAGGGGTTTTAATATAAGGTGATTTGATCAAACCCTCTTTAATTGGAATCCTTAAAATGGAACTTTTTAAGGCCTAAATCATTATATTTTCTAAAAATATGTGATTTCAGCTAAAATTCGTTCCTGTCAGGAATTGTAAACCACTATTATGACAGCACCCCACTGCTATGAATGTCTCTTAGCACTTTCTTGGAGGGGTTTTTATTCTTAGAGCCTAGTTTCCTTCCCCTGCGTTTAGATAAGGTGCAGGAATCTTTAAACTCTTCTTCATTATCAGATTCATCAGGGGATAAGAAGTTCATGTCCGTGATATGCTTGCCGGTGTGCCCACAAGAAGCAGAGGGGTAGATACTGGCAGGGATGATCTCGAGCAGGCAGTCATCACCAAGTTCATGAAAGGCTTTAGGGGGGATGCTCGGAGGAGGAGGCAGGTCAGAGCATCTAGTTGAGTTTTCCATTAGGGTTAAGCACGAGGGGTGGGAAACATTCAGGGTTTCATTTCTAGAAGGTTCGTCGGGGAA
>VDFB02214281.1:0-12333 GCA_007258455.2 Sequoia sempervirens
ATTAATCAAAAGAAGACATAGAAGGAAAAAATGAATTAATTAAATAATTTAGATTATTTAATTAATAGAAGACTTTGCCACGTTAGATAATAATTAAATAATTATGGTAATTATTTAATTATCAAATATGAAAAAGGGGATTTAATTAATTCACAGGCCTAATGATAATTTTTAGGTGTCTACAGCCCTACATGGTGTATTAGTCCTTGTGCAAACCCTAACAACAATTTTCATAGTTTGTAGATTTTGTCTTGGCATCACCATTCATCTAGGTGCTTTTCTATTCCATTCAGTTTATTAGTTTGATTTCATGCTTTCAATTTTCTAAGTTTCATAGTGAGTTTGCAAAAGTGTTTGTATTTCTCCCTTTTGAAGCTTCATTTAATGGTGAACCCCTGTCCAATTATCCAAGGAATCCACTAGCCATTCCTCAATTGAGTCACTTGGTTGAGGGATCTAGTTTCCTAATGAATTGAAGTGTGAAATAGGTTCAATTCCATCTCCCAAAAGGTGGAACCCCTATTTCCCTTTTGTTTAGATTTATTAGCTCCACGACTAAAGAATAAGTGTCTAATCTATGTCTATGAAATATGTATGGATCAAAACTAAAATATGTCATTTACTATAATATAGGTCAATTTATCTAGTATAAGTCTTTTCCACATTTGTAAACTCAAACTTCAACTATATAGAAGACCTCTTTAATCACTAAATTCTACCATGTACGTAATTTGAAAGAAAACTATTTCATCTTTCATAGGAAAATGGGTTTAGTAGATTTTTTGGCCCACACATGACAAGATCCCATTATATCCTTACATGTCAAATCATGTAATCTAAAAAACTCAATAAAAATTGACTAAATGATCAAAGACAACAAACAAATGCTTAGAGATTGTATTTTTCTCATCTTAAGAACCAAATCCAAAAGTTTCTCTATTTATTTTATCTTCCAAGTGCTCTAAAATGAGATACCTTCAAATATGTGGATAGTTATGATGAAATAAAATGAATAATTTTACACTAGTGCATTACAATAAATCAAACAAACATGCACATAGTCAACTTTGTGAAAGAAAGAAAAAGGGGACTAATCACCCAAATTTGAATTCAAGGTCAAGTTCATACACACAAGGATGATCATGTGACAAGAATTTTAACCTTGGTTGAAATAAATAAAATGGATCATGAAAAACCATTAATCTAAGGATCAAATTATAGATCATCATAGAAAATAGATAAATAAGAGAAATATACAAGAACATGTGAAATTTGGATTAAGATATGCCGATGACTATGCCTTTGTTTTCAAATGAGGATCTAAAAAGGGATAGGTAAATAATTATAACTCCACAAGAATTTCAAAATTTGTATTAATACATTAACTCTAAATAGGAATAGAGCTAAATAATAAATGAAACATTATTCATCATAAAAAGTGAGAGATAACGGTAATGTTGATCATTATAAAAAAATGAGAGAAGGAATCATAATATAATTTTCTAAAATTATATTTTCCCTCACTTTGATATGCACATGAATCCTAAATTAATCATGCTTATCTTAGTACATAGAACTCAAAAAATTTCATGTGTAATAACATAAATATTTACTCTTAAAGGATATGAATTGGTGGGTTTGTTGGTGCTCCAAATTGTATTATATAGCATTAGATAATACGCTTGGAATTTAAACCTGGGTAACATGTGAGCTCATTCTAAAAGGGAAACAATAATAATCATGCAACTAGAAATTGTATAGCAACTAACAATAGTAAGTAAATAATCAACACTTTTAGCTTTACAAGACCAAGGAAAGTATAGAAGAAGATATTGATTGGAGATTTAAAGATAAATGAAGAATAGAGTAGGTTGCACAACTTAGCACACCCTTTGTGTAGAGATATCCAAATGATTTATATAAGTACCCCTTCTTTTTGTTTTCTCCTCTTGCAAACATAAATATCTCTTAACACAAACTATATATATATAACATGCAATTAAGATACAAATATGATTTATACCCCCAAATATGATATCAATTATAGAATAGTAATTTCATTACATAATAAATCATTTAAAATAATCTAAATATGTAGTAAAGAGTGGACATATACAAAGTTAATGTACATAAGTTTTCTAAAAAAATTGAACCCTATGAAATGAAATGTAATTCCTACTCTAACAATGTATGAACATAAATTTCATCTCATAAATTAACTTTAAATTCATTGGGTATGGCTGTTATAGCTACCCATTTTCATCTATGATTACTTGGAAGCTACCTCAATATCATTTAGAAAAGTGATGTCACCTAGATTTCAATCGAATGAAATGCCAAATGTGAGATCTATCTTTGATCATGGATGAAAATAATTTATAAAAATCACCTAGATATTATTCTCCAATATTCTATTCAAGTATTCACTTATATTCTAGAGCCTTGTAAATTACACATAAAAGTCTCAAAAACAATACTCTCATCTCCTCAACATGATTCTCTTAACCTATCTATTATTTTTTATTAAGTTAAAATTGGGTTTTTGAAAGGGTTCAAACTCTTTTATAAAAAAATAATCTAAGAGAAACAAAATGAGTTCCATGATAGATGGAACACCTAAAAGGAAAGTGAAAACACAACTACAACCAAGATATCAATTAAAGCACACCACCTAAAAAGAAGTACTAAAGGATGCTAGACATTTCCCTAGATAACCACACATTGTTAATTCTATTGTGTGACTAAGAAATGAACTTGGGAAGATATTTATTCCTCTAAAAGATAGTCATGAAGCATACTTGTACATGTCCTTAGACTAAGGAAAAGGGGCAGAGAGAACCATAACATGTTGACAAGAATTGAGTGGGAACAATAATTTCTAACTAGATATGTTAATAATCAAGGGTCGTTAGTAGGTATAGATAGGAGTTACACAAATAGTAGGTGAAGCTCATTAGAAATAGATTTGAATTGTAGAGTAACTAGGTTAGGAACCATTGAATGTCAACAAGTAGAAACCAAGAGAGATGGAAAACCCATAATAGACTGAAAGTGATTTTCTTTTTTAAAATATCATTTAATGAGTTCAAAGGATTTTATAATGAATATTTCATAAAGAATGCTTGTTGAAGGTTTTGTAAATGAGCTAGCAAGCTAAATAGACTTGATATTGGAGAAAATTCATGATTAAGCAATACTTTAATTCAAGTGCAGATGAATTAGATGACCTTTCACGAAGTCTTAAATTTCACGTGCTTCACTTTTATTAGAATCACTTAGATGTAAAGAATACTTAGTGTTTAATGTACTATCCATGTTCATGAGAATATAAAATTTATGTGAATTAACTAATATTCATGAAACATATATTAATAAAAATGACTGAAAACCTATGAAATTGAATTTTAATAAAAAATCATAATTTAATACACTGTAAAAATAACAAATACAAATATTTATATGAAAATTAAATTTAACTAAAAAATATCCTTAAAAACCTATAACTATTAAACTGGGATACATATTATATCAGATAGCAGATATAAATCCTGCACAAATTCAACTTTGAAATTATTCTTTCAACTATCAATGAGCTTAAACAGTTGACATGTGATCAACATGCAGGCTGTTTCATGCCCACCTAAACAGCCTGCAATTCAAGCGATTTATGTCGACTGTCGAGTGCAATCGAAAAGGACAAACACAAACACGCAGTAAATTTAAGCGGAGAGATGGCCCTAAATCATAAGGACCAGACAGAAATCCTACTGGATCATAAAGTTAAGTTTTAAATCTTTACTAAATTTAACCAACAATAACCATAAAGACCACATACAAAACCTCACTCAACTCCTCCAACAATACACATTAAAATTCACAGAATACACTTTGGATAGGCATGGTGGTATCGCTTGTAATTTGAACAAAGCATAGATTATCCGCAGATAATTAATAAGGTATTCCAGCTAAAAGGGTTGCAGTCTTTTTCACTGTCAAAAAAAGTAGTATGTGGTTGGCCGTCACAGGCAGCAGTATTAAAAAGAGCGACATCCTGTCCTTGGTGATAAAAAATATATCCTGCTTTGTAATCGCTAGGTACAGCAAAACACCCACACCCTTCGGCAATCATAACACGACCCACAGGACATCCAGGCTGTGGAAACATAACAAAAGCACTACCTGCATAAGACTTTTCAAACAAGAACCATACCATAATTATTCCTATGAATTTGGCAACACTAGTTTTCTTCATAGCTTCACAATTCAATGTAGTTACACAGAACAAATGCTTACATGTACTGCTGGAGGAATTGTTTGTATTTATAGAGGAAAGGCGGGCATATCTAGGCACAAAACTGTTTAATTAGCAGGACTAAAAGACAATAATATAATCTGCCGTATAGTAAATTGCAAACGATTGATGCTTGCTAAAGGCTAAAATTGATTTTAAAAGTTAAAATTCAGGTTACTTGATTGAATTTTGAAATTTGACGACCGTTAGAGAAAGATTGGGCGATTTTTTTACGTGGCTCATAATACGTATGAAGGCTGGATGGGTTGTTTCCTATGCCTGTAACAGTTTATTCTTGTTTTGGAAGGCTGTCGTTTCCTGGGCCGCCTGCAACTGATAACATTTTTGTTTGAGTTACGTTAGAAAATAGGTCCTCCTAGAAGATGTCAATCATTATCTTGATAAGATCAGAAATTTTGATATCGTTCTATATAAAATTGCCTTTAGAAGTCTTCATATACTTTAACATAAATAAGTCGAACATTTTAACTTAAGCTCATAGAGACTTTCAATAAACTACCGGTTTGGATCTGCATCTTGAATCTCCCACTCTATTTTTTGTGTAATTTCTGTTATTCCAGGTTTTCTAAACAAATTGAACCTATGAAATGGAATGTGCAATTCCTATTCTAAACATATAAGAACATTTGATTTAATAAATTCACTATAAAGTTATTGGGGATGGGTGCTATAGCTACCCACTTTCGTCTATGATTACTTATAGGCTGCCTCAATATCATTCAGAAATGTTATGTCTCCTTGATTTCAATAGAATGAAATGCCAAATATGAGATCTAGCTTTGATCAGGGACTAAAATATTTTATAAATATCATCTAGATATGGTTCTTAAATATTAACTTTTATCTTAGAGCTTTAGAAATTATACATAAAATTCTCTAAATCAATACTCTCATCTCCTTAACATACTTATCTTAACCTTTGTTCTATGTTCCTTCTAGGCCTGCATGCCCCTCGATCAATTAGATTCAGTTATGTCTCTAGGTCTGCTGTTTTTTGCTGATATATAGTTTTTGTTGTTCTTGGTGGTTAGGTGTTGGTCATCCTACAAGGTGCCGGTTGGTTTTACGCCTTTGTTGATTTTCTATGTTGTTTTGGTTGGCTGGTAGGCCTTCTTCCACTTTCTAATTGGGTTCAAGGCCCCTTTCCTCTCCTTCTGTTACCCAAAACATACTTATCTTAACATATATATTATTTTTTATTAAGCTAAAATGGGATTTTAAAAGGGCCAAAACCCTTTTATAAAAATAACCTAAGAAAAACAAAATGAAATCCATGAGAGATGAAAAATATAAAAAGGACAAAGAAAATACAACTACAACCAAGATATTAGTTAAAGAACAACACCTAAAGAGAAATCCTAAATGATGCTAGACCTTTCCCTAGATAACCACACATCATTAAATTTAGTGTGTGACTAAGAGAAGACCTTGGGAAGATGTTTATTCCTCTAAAATATAGTCATGAAGCACAATTCTCCATGTCCTTAGACTAAGGAGAAGGGGGGATAGAACCATAGTCAACATGATGTCATGAATAAAGTGGGAAAAGGAATTCCTAACTAGAGATTTTGATCATCGAGGGTTACTAGTAGGTATAGATATGGGTTACACTGGAACACTAGGGAAAGCTCATTTAAAATATAGTCAGATAGTAGAGTAACTAGGTTAGGAACCATGGAAGGTCCACGTATAGAAACCAAGTGAGATGGAAGACCCATAATAGACCTAGTGGGAATTGTTGTAGGAGTTGGAATCATTGAGTTAGGCTCCAAATTAGTCAAATCATCCAAGTTAGAGTTAGAGCTTTCGAGAATTATTTTTCAATTGTCTATTATTTACCTAGAGCAATCAATACTTTTTTTTCTTCCATATCCTTTGATTTCTTACTGCATTTCTTATTTGGTGTTTTATACTAATATTTTTATCTTTGTTTTATTAATTTGATAGTTGATTTAATTTCTCAAGGATGTTATCTTTCATATTTTTTTCTAATTCCTTCAATATCTATACTTCTATTTCTAAAAAATCATACCTAATATTAATCTTCTTTACTCTTTTCTTCAAGTATGACCCTTCCAGTGTTTTCAAATTTTTATCATATTTTGATTTTTTATTGGGAATTAGTCTACTTCTTCATCCACTTCTTTTTCTTCTACATTATCTGTTAATATCCTTCCTTTCATGATGTCAATTCCTCTAGTTATCACCAAATTTTTATTTTCCCTTCCATAATCCATAATATATTTCCTTTTCAATTCTTATTTTCTTTCGAAATATTATTTTTTCAATTGTTCTTCTTCTTTCAATGATATTTGTCTTATTATAGTTTATTTATCAAATTTATTTTTCACACACCTTCTCAGTCCTTGATTATTTTGTTTAGGTTCCCTTAGATCAATTTGAATCCTTTTATAGCATTCAATCATAAAATTCTTATATTTTTGTTTGTAGTGGTATATTTAAAAAATATTCTTATGCTCTAACATACGCGAATAGATCGTGGGTAGAGTTATAATTAAAATTGCAGCTTTTCTTTGTTTCCTACTAACATTCATATGCTTATTTTTTGTGACCCTTTTTCATGTCGGATGGTGTAGATTGGTTTAGAGGCAATGAAATACGATGGAATGCACTACAACCATTCATTCATTTTTTCCAAACTCTTCCTTGCCGGAATTGACCTTTCACTTCTCCACTTGCATTTTCATTTACTGAGGTCGTGGGGTTTACTATTGGTGACTGTTGAGTTGTGGGTCTATAATGCACATGACAGTGCTTGCCTTAAAGACACAGGTTGGTGACATGGGTTGTGTTGGGCATGAGTAAATACAAATCCAATATGCCTCCAATTGTTGGCTCAATCTATTAGCATTGAAGAATATATCAACACATTGAATCTATATGCCTACACTATCTTCACTTACATGTATCATAACTATCGTCCACCTATGGATTAGCAATTGCATAATATCTTAGCATAGGTGGGAAGAAGTAGAATATCTCTACATAATATTTGTCCCAAAAATTAGGGTAATGAATGTTGAGGTAGCTGGCATCCTTGACAACATGACACAATTTGAGGTAAGTCAGTTACCCCTTTAATAGAATACCCCAAACCCTAAATTGATTTCTTAGTCAATTCTGTGTGAGAACCTTTTTATGCATTTACCTCAAATACCAAAAAACATTTGTGTTATTAGCAAATGAAATAAATTAAATCAAGCACTCCTATGAAATATTGAATCATGATTCATAATGCAAATAAAACAATAAGAAGTACTAATTGAGAGCACAATAATATGAATCAAATATTATCCCATGGTGGATTGGTGCTTATGTGGAAAGAATCCCTTTCCCAATCCCTGATAAGCTTCAGATATGTTGATGATACAAGATGATGTGTGTATAACAAAGATAGTAATATTGTGGATGATCAAATGTAGAGGATGAGCTCTCTATTTATAAGAGAGAATGATGGAGAGACATGCAAAATGGGTGAATGTGGGACCAAAGATCCACCAATGACAAGATTCCACTTGTCAACATGTGAGTGGATGGAGGATGTGCAATTTTTGATCAATGTGCCAATAAATGAGATTAGTTGGCCTTTTCAAATTTCAAATTTGGCTTGTTGGAGGGAGAAAAAGGGACTTAAATGCCAAGTGGGGGACATGTAAGAGGGGAGTTAATGCCATGTTGGAAGGGACAAGTCAATTTGATTTGAATTCAAACTTGAGGGAATATTCTCCAAAGATGTCTTGTTGAGGGAAAATGAGGATTTAATAAATCAATTAAAATGCTTTATTTGTGCAAGTGGGAAAATCTAGAGAATGTGACATGCATTAGATTAGATTAATTAGGATTAGATTAATTTAGTAAGGGATTAGGTGATTTGACCCATTTGACTTAGATTTAACGATTAAACTAAATCAAAGGTAGATGAAAGATGATTTCAAATTTAATTAAATAAAGGTTTGATTTATTTAATCAAAGAGGGATAATGATAGGATTAAATTAAATAAAGTTAATTTATTCAATTTAAATGGATGACCTTAGAGATAAATCAAATAGACTTGATTTATTTTTTATTTTTTGACTTGATTTATTTGATGAGTGGATTAATATGAATTAATTAAATGCATGATGCTAATTTTGCATGTCTACATTTTTCCCCTCTTTGAAGCAATGTACTTGCTGCATTGGTTCAAAGAATAAACTTGTTGTGACTAAAAATTCAAAAAAAATTTGATTTTTTTCAGATGCCCCAGTGGAAAGAAGTACACTGGTACATTGCCCCCTCAATAGATTGAGTGAAAAAAATTCGATTTGAGGGTCAATCTTGTGACAAAGAGGTTCAAGATGGACACATGGATGGTTATGATGATGATGCAAATGAGATGGTTTTAAGATACTTAGAATAACCAATCTATATTATCCTAAACAACTTAAATGATGATATAATGCATGTGAGATGGATGATGTGATGATGCCTATATGATTATGCAATAGATGTTTTATGCACATGTATGATTTTATGAGATGCTTAGACTAATAGATCTATATTATGATGATGAACATGCATGTGAGATGATGTACAAAATGCTGATTGTTTGTAGATGTAGGATGGATGCACTGGTGATAATGATTAACTATTCTGGCATGATGTTAGTGCGGAGAAGAAGAAATGAGAAATGAGATGATGACAAGAGGATCCAACAAGCCAATCTTATGAGTGATGATCATGAGAAATGGGCGATTTCCTTATCAAGAATTGGGATTTTAAAAGGGCCACTTACCTTATGTTTGATAACATGCATAAGCACAATGCATCAAGGTATAAAGAAACAGGATGGCGTTTCACTTAGTGTGATGGAATTTGACTTGGCAATCAGATAGGAGTACTCCTGTTCACACCTAACATACAAATACCTTGCTAGGATGCACTTTAGAAGTTTCAAACATCTCAGACCAAAACACAGAAAGGTACAACCTATCAATGCAATAGTCAACAAGCTACCCAAAAAACCTTCCATACACACCTAACAGAGCAAGTATTCGCCAAGGTTATTTTACAAGAATGTCCAACAAGCACGGTAGAAAAAAGATAATGATCATTGCCCCAGTCCTATCTCTCTAAATCCATTTGTTTGGACATCATCAAGAGGTTATTGGAATGAGCGCAAAGAGAAGTCAAAAGATAAAGATATAGTAAATAAATAAGCTGATGTTCTTCAATAGTGCTAACCAAAAGGGAATGTGCTTTTAAGGATAAGAACCAAAACTATTGCCAAAAGATAATGCCCATCATAGGAAGGATACATCCTAGGACATGTTAGTGGATGGTGGCACGTCATTTCATTTATCCAAAGTGTTCTTTCTAATAAATAATGCCCATTGTAGGAAGGATACATCCTAGGACATGATGTTATCAGATGTTTGAAATGGGATTGATTGGATGATAGGTTATTAACACAAAGAGTTGACCAACTTGTTTACGTACTGACTTAAACCTGAGACTTGATGTTTTGAGTTTTTTACTTTTCACCTACTAGACTTGTTTTTGACTACTTCACCAAAGGTTGAGGAAGACAATCGTTTATTATGAGTGATGTTATTGCAAGTGAAAGTGAGATGAGACAAATGGATTTTTTCAAATACTTGGATTTTTTTGACATTTTTGGAATGTTTTGAGGCTGTTTTTGGTATTTTCAATATTTTACAAATGTTTTGATTTTTTACTTTTCAAATGTTTTGGGGTTTTCTGAGATTTTATGAATGTTTCTGGATTTTGTGTTTTTTGAATGTTTTTGGATTTTCTTGGTTTTTTGAATGTTTTTAGATTTTTGTGTCTCAGGGGTTGATCAAAGATTAGCCTTTCCTATGTTTAAGCTCAGAGACGACGTAGTTTGGATTCCATATTTTTGATATTTTTTGTTTTATGGATGTTTTTTGGATTTTGATATGTTTTGGATGTTTTTGGGTTTTCGCATGATTTTGACAATTTGGATATGGATATTTTTGATGATATTAGTGATCTGTTTGGGATTTTGTTGAAAACCAAGCTAATGTCAACTTATCGAATAGATGGATTGATGATGATAACATTGTTGAGGATACACAACAATGCAAGGATAGTGTTAAGCAACACAAGGATTGGGAAAGATTTCTTGAGATGATGATGGACTGATTAGATTTGATTGATTGAGATTTTGAAGCTTGGTTTAGAACAAAAGATGTTTTGAATGATTGGATGTGACATGTTTAACATAAAATTTAGATGTGATTGATAGTGATTGTTTGGATTGATGTTCAATGAAAGATGAAGCTTTATAAGAAATTTATTCTCGTCAAAATGTGCCATGGGCTAGTGATTTGGATTTTTGGATCACAAATGCTTTGACCTATTTTATTTCATGTTTGTCAATGTTTGGATCACCACATAAGTTGGAGGATATAGATAAATATCTATTCCTGAAGCAAGATGTAAATATCTTCCCCTAGTGTCTAGCAATGTATGGAATGTCATGAGTGGATGCCTGGATAGGTGTGCGGGTGGATGGATATGGTAAGAACGCAAAGGATGCCAATGATTATCTTGCAATAAGATAAGGTGTTTGAATGAAGGAATGCTTATTTGAATAGTGCTTCATGGCTTTAGATAATGTTGAATAGGATAGGATAAATGAAAATGACTCATGTCAAGATGTTTACCATAAGTAAGTGTAAAGTGTGCCCCAAACCTTCATCAAGATCAAGATAACTTGGATGATGGCTGCAGATGGATGAAAATAGATTGGATAAATGGTTCATGGATGAATGGATTTATTATGGCTGAGATGGATGGAATGTTGGATTTATTATGGATGGAATAAGATGCTTTCACCTAAACAGGCATACATAGATGCTCAATTCCACACATGACATTTGTTTTGCTAGGTTTTCATCATGGTATTTCCTAAAGCACCACCGTAGTGGTTTTCACTAGAGGATGTTTTTTATCTTTACTATTTTCATGATTTTTTGATTTTTTTTTATTTTCACATATTTTTATTTTCTTGGATTTTTATGAAAGACTTTAAACTCATGCTAAACCATCTGGTGATGTTGATGTAGATCCTTTTTTCATGATGTTCCATCAATAGCCTACCTGAAGAAGTTTTTTTCCAAGATACATGCACTTGAATATAATTTTTTGAGATTCCTACCCGCTCACGATACTAGAGTTAACTTTGTCTTTATGTGCACATTGCGATAGAGTGCCTTTTGAATCCTTATGATGAAGGGTCATTTCCAATACATAGTCAATGTGAGAATTAGATATCATGCATGGAGGCGTGGATGGAGTGTGTTTAGCGATAAAATATGGATTGCTTGATAGCTTGGAATCTTTGACTCTCCAAACTTGGGAAGATGAGCAATGATGGGTGGATACGAAAGTGTGTGTGGAATTAGGACCAACTTTTTGATACACTTTGTACGTCACTTGAAAATCTTGCTTTTTCTTTTGTAGATGTTTTTGATGGATACTTTTCCCCTTTTTATTTTGCACCATAGTTTCTTTGACTAATGGAGTTTGTTAGGGATAATCTTTCAAATTTTGGTATCCATGCGTATTTGATTTTTCCTTTATGCTTCTCATTTTCTTTCTCTTTGATAACATTCTCTTTGATAACATTCTTTGTGCTTTGATTCAAATCTTTCTTTTGATGTTGGTCCAAGTTCGTGGATGGGGTGATGGTGTATGAAGATTCATGGCATGGTTGGTTGTAGTATTGGAATTGGTTTCATCATAAGGATTCATCGTATTCATGTTGACATTTACTTCAGACATAGTTGCCTTAGTATGGTGGTAGGCACCCTTTGTTCCATGATACTACTTGTTTTGAGATGTATTGTTCAGTAAGCATTCTCTAATAAATGACCACTGCAGATGACATTATTTGAATTTGTTGCTCTGCTAACTCCAGAATATCATGTTTTGTTTGACTTGTTTCCTTGAGTGGATAATGATGGATATCTTC
>VDFB02214282.1:0-15226 GCA_007258455.2 Sequoia sempervirens
TATACATGCATGTACATACATATGTATACATACACACATGTACACATATGTATATATAATACATCTACATGCATACGCACATACACATATATGTACATGTATGTATATGTACATGCACATATATGTGTATGTGTGTATGCATGTAGATCTATATTATATATACATATGTATACATACACACATGTACACATATGTATATATAATGCATCTACATGCATACGCATATACACATATATGTGCATGTACATAACTTATCAAAGGCGCTTTATTTGGGAGATAAGTTTAGCATTTTATTTAAGAGATTAGTTCATATGGAATGTAGATTTAAAATTCATTTACAAGTATAGGTGGTATTGGAAAACAAATGGAAGAGCTAGTATCTCAAGCAAGTCTAATGAGTGCGGTCTTTGGTGTTAGAATAAGTCATACTTGTTGGAAATATAATCCCAACAACTCCTGCTTTCCTATCCTCTCCATGTCAGAAGTGTAAGAAGAAGTAAGAATGAATGGTTTTCAAGGAGCTATTAGGAGAATGTCATGGTAGTTACAATGAGCAGCAGCTCAAAGAGCAGAAGTTGAGCTGTCATGGTAGTTATAATGAGCAGTAGCTCAAAACGTTTCTGTATTTTAAGCTTGATTTGAGAAGACATTAATTGCATACCTTTGAATCTACATTTATGCCCAAATGTGATCTCTCTTTAATTATTGTGAGTTGAGACTATTAAATTGAGCAGAAGAACAAATATAATTTTTTTAATGCCATACATATAGATAGCTCTAATAGATTTTGTTATTGGTTTTTATTTTCCACTTTCAGGACTAAAGATGAGATGCAGATGAATGTCCAAGCCTACAAGGCCAAACAGAGATTACAATTGGAGAGCAAGGGCTTGCACATCAAAGGTGTTACCGGGGATCAATGGAGTGACATTAGAGGTCCTGCTATTGGAAATTGAAGATCCGTGTACAAAGATAGGACCAAAAACTTAGACAGGGCTTTGAAGATGAATTCTTGCTTAGCATGGGTGGTGTAGACACATAAAATTGTCCCTAGGCTTGCAACTCTTAGATTATTCAACATTGCACCTTTCATTTTAATAATTAAATAATTTTTAATTATTTAATTGTTTTCTAAAGTTTAATTCTTCTATTGATTAAATAATTCATAATTATTTAATTAATTCATGTCATTTGTTCCTCCTTGATTATTAAATAAATAAATAATATTTATTTATTTAATACATCACTAATTATCTAAAGTCTTCCTTTGATTAAATAAATTTCATAATTTATTTAATTTCCCTTTACCATTTATGTCTTCTTGATTAATTAAATAAATTTTATTTATTTAATTACGTCACTAATTAAGTCCCCTTCTTCTAAAAAATTAAATAAATTCTTATTTATTTAATTCTGTCCATTTTTCCACTATAATTAAATAATTCATTTAATTATTTAATTATTCATTAGCTTTTTCTCCCATTAAAATTAAATAAATTTGATTTATTTAATTTAGCCATTCTCTTGAATTTTGAATTAAAATCATTATTTAATTTCAAAATAATTCTTTTATCACATTCCTCCATAATTAAATAATATCTTTATTATTTAATTACTTGCTAGTTGTATTGGAGTAAATAAATCTTATTATTTAATTTCTCCAGCAACCTCTTTGTCCGTGCCAGCCTTATCCTCCAATTTAATTCTTGACTTTTGACTTCTCATTTATTTCGACCGTTGATTGAATTATTTCATAATTCAATCTCCACCCTTCATTCTTACCTGTTGCCCTAATTTTGACCTAACCCTAATGCACCCGCAACATTCAATCTTAAGCATTGATCTTAGGGTTCCTGTCATCTTTTCATCCTGGCCACACATTCAAAATTGCAATTTTTATAAAAGGGCAATTTTGACCTCATTTGGGACATCTACATCTCTCAGCTCTCTTGACTTCTTGCACTCTTAGTCTCTCATGTTTAGATTTCAATTTATGCTACTAGTCTTATAGTCATAGTCATTAACAGTCATAGTCATTTTAGCTCATTGTAGGGTCATTTTTATTTTCTGCAAATCCTTCAACACTTGCATAGGGCTTAGTCTTTAGTCATAGTTGCTCATAAATCTGAGGGCATTGTTATTTATCTGCAAGCTAGGAGGTGTAACAGAGGTTAATCATGGAAGGTGGAGACATAGGGTAACACTATCCCTTTTGTCTTCACCTCACTTCCATTGTGCTTTGTTATTTTCATAGGAATTTTGATTGTTATTGTGCTAACCCACTTAATAATAAATTTAGGATTTTCCCTTGATTACTGGTGGAAATATATGGAATATCTCCTATATTATCTCTATTGCATAAACCATAGATTTTTGCTTTTCACATCACATTGCACAAAGAATTAATGATAGTTATAAGAAATTTTTGAAAGGTGATACTTGGAATTGGGTAAACTAAGGTTGCTTCACAACAAAATCTAGAAGGCAGGAGTTTTAACAAAATTAGGAAACAACAATTATAACTTCATTTAATCTTCTCAAATTTCAACGACAGAATTACAGCACCAAGTCAAAACATTTTATGCATCTATTGAGCCTACCCTAAGTCAGACATTTTATACGCACTACAAACTAACCCTACATCAAAAATATAAGTCCAGGCAACACATTGAAGTTAAAGATCTTTGTAAACTTCAATCAAGGTTAAAGCCTATGATACAAAAAATATGTGTCATTGGAAACAAGCATTTAGCAACAGATTATAATTTCATGCAAAAATAGTTGAGGCAAGAATCGCCTTTTAGATATTAAATCAAATTCAAGTGATTTGGAAATTGCAGTCCAGGAAATTCGTCTACAGAACACTACATCGTTGATCGTTTCGAGGCTAAGTCTAATTATAAAATATGAATAGAGAATGTTGTTCATAAGAGCAGCACATACCTCACAGGTCGTTGGTCATTTTTAGAGATGCCACAATAATTGTAAACCTTCAGCAGTATGTGTCTATTGACTATATTTGCAGGTGGATAAACACCAGAATGCATAAGGAAATAGCTTTTGTAAGAGAATGTATGTGGTTCCATTCTAGACAATAAGAAAGTTTTAATCTTTTATGTTGTTCATTGTGTACCGTCTATAGCGGTAGGTAAAAGCTTCCAGTGTAGGAGAGAATAATCTGCACCAGTTTTGGTATCACAGCAACCTATAAAATAGCCTAGAGAGGAGTCCATGAACTGGTGAAGAAAAGATAGGAGAGGAGCTGGACTTGGACAAAATACCGGATTATAAAGAGTTTGCTTACTTCTTTATTTTGCAATCTTGTTGAATTGTGGTGAAAATGTTCCATGTTATTGTTATCATTATTTGTTTTAGGCGAGAAATACATTATGAAGCTTGTGGAGTTTGTATATATCACATACTGTACAAACTTCACCGTTCAGCTTTGCAACAATATTTGAGCTATGGATAAATCCTTGGGAAAAAGATATATTTGAGATAAACATTGTGACCATTCTCAACTATCAACTTTTTAACACTGTATTGTTATCATAACAAATTAATGCTTGTAAAGAAGGGTATGTTAAGTTTCACTGCCTAGAGGAAGAAATTTCATTGAGCAAAGCAACTAACCGACTGAAAGTCAGGTCTCCAAGGGAAGAAAATTCTGTAACTATCCTCTAAAGTGGCGCTAGCTGAGGCAATTGATCTCAAGATGCCATTAAGGTAAAAATATGTGACAAGCCAAAAAATAAGTGTTGAACAGCTTAAGGATGAAGATGCATGACACTAAAGGTGAAGAAGATTGACCTGACAACAAGAAGATTTTGATGAAGTAAAAGCCATTTGTAATACACTTTTCTAGGTTCAAGAGAGGAGAACCAAACAACAGAAAAATCATCTTTGCACTCTTCAGGATTTAAAAAAGGCATTCTATCGACTATTTAGAGCATAGTATAAACAATACAAAAGCTTAAACTCAAGAATTTCTTTTGAAAGCATAACATGCTTGAGGAAAAAAATATACAAAGAGATCTTTACCCTTTAAAATCAATCCACAAAGACCTAATTGTCTGAAACGAGACTATGCTGAAGGGAAAAATTAGGTAAATGAAACAAAATTTTCTGACACCAGTAAGGCTTTTGCAGTTCAAGGTCCCCCATGCTAGAGCTTAAATCTTAAACAAATAAGAGGTATCGACTTGAAGCTCTGATATAAGAGTGTCAGACAAATACAACTGCCATGAAGGATTCTACACTAGTTATTGACACTAAGAGAAGTAAGAACACTTGGCTTTATCATAAGAAATGAAATGAAGTAGTTTTAATTATTTCCATGAGGTTTAACATCCTATAGGTCCTCAGATTTTATAGTTGTCTCAACCATCATGGCCATTGTATTTGTCTTACGCTATAGGAGGTTTAACATCCTATAGCTGTCTCAACAATCATGGCCATGACCTGATTTTCCCATTTCAATCAAACCCTAACAAACGATATATCACAAATTTCTCAAAATAAACAGAAACGAGAAGAGAAATCAAACACTGCAGCGAATTCCATGAATGGAACCTATTAAAATGTCGTCCCTGTTGCTGGTGATCGGCCGACAAGCTCTCGCCCTCAACACTTTCGCCCGAGCATTGCAATAGTGGGCTTGGTTTTTTTTTTTGAGATTTTATTAAGGCTTTTCGGTTGATACCCTTCCGATCGATAAAGTTTCAGCCGAAACACACTCGACCGAATAGGTCTCTCAAGATGTGCGTCGTGTCGGCTTTTTTTGGCCGATAACGTTTCGGCCGAAAGTGACTCGACCGACAAGTTTCAGCCGTAGGCGCCATGTGGCTACCTCGTGGATTTGGCCGAAACCCTATCGGTCGAAAACTGGTCGGCCGAAAATAAGTCGCCTGAATTATTTTATTTGGCCAAAACTGTGACACAGGTTTGTGCTTTCACCCTATTGCTAAGAGAATTAAACATACAGTACAAGAAATTGTAAGGCCCGAGCAAATTGGTTTTATCGGGGGAAGATTCATTCTTTACAACTTAATTCTAGCATGGGAAACGGTGGAATGGGCTCAACAAACTGGTCAAAATTGTCTCCTCATCAAATTAGATTTTGACAAAGCTTATGATAGGATTAGGTGGTAGTTCATATTAAAAATGTTGAAATGGTTAGGCTTTGGCCCCAAGCTCATTGACCACATTAAACTTCTCTTCGTTGATGTTAATGCTTGCCTAGCCACTAATGGGTCCATCTCCCAAAATTTTCATCTGCGTAGATCAATAAGGCAAGGTCGTCCCTTAGCTCCCTTCCTCTATGTCCTCACTGTTGATGATCTTGGGTACCTTTTAAGTCATGCAAAAAAGAAAAACCTCATCCATAGTATTTCCTTACCTGGTAATGATGTTGCTCTTAACTCTCATTTTGCTGATGATAGCATTTTATTCATTCAAAACTCTCAAGAAGAGCTTAATAACACCCTTGAAGTTTTGGATCCATTTTGCTCAACTATTGGATCACTTTTATCTCTTAACGAAACAGAATTTTGGATGACTTTGTCTAATCAGCCTCATCCTTGGATACCCTTACAATGGAAATTCAACAACCATGGTGTTATTTCAAGATACCTTGGCATCCCTATTTGGATAGGAGTCTCATTATCTTAAATGTGGAAATGGTTCATACAAAAATTAGAAAGAAAGCTTGAACTATGGTCAAATAAATTGCTCTCTATAGATGGGTACATACAAATTGCAAACAAAATCCTCATAGCCAGTCATGTTTACATTTCATCATGTTGGCTTCCTTCAAAAAGCAGCTATAATCAATTAACCCGATTAATTAGAGGGTTTCTTTGGGGGAAATGGAATAACAAAAAATGCCATCTAGTTGCTTCATGGTTGTATTGTATTCAACCAAAGAATAAAGGGGATCTAGGAGTGATTGATACTCTTACTCTAGGGATTTGCCTCATAGCCAAATGGATTACTAGATCTTTACATGGAACAGCCCCACGAAAATCTCTGATTAGACACAAAATAGCTACAACCAAAGCTTTCAATTCTTGGAGAGAGGTGGGGTGGAAAGATAAAATCCTTATGGCTAAGTATTTTAAACCTCAAGGTTCTAGACAATTTCTAAGCATATGGAGAGTGTGGAAAAAAGTGTCTCTTCTTCTTGAATGGAATGGTCAAGACCTTAGTAATGGGATGAGCTTCTCTTCTTCATCTATTTGGTGGAGTAGATTGATTTGCTTAGATGATCAGCCCCTTGCCATTAATTCTCATTTACATATCAAGACTTTATTCAAAAAAGGCATCATTGAGTTCAAGGATGTTTGGGAGTTCTCATCTCTTACTTGGAAAAATGATTTCCAACTCAAACACGATTTCAATTTGTCTAATGCTTTAATCAATGAAATCCACAAGGTGCAAGAAATTTTCCCTCTTGATCTTCAATTGAAAATTTCTACTCCCATTTCATGTAGCTTCTTTAAAGATTGGAGGTAGCTTCAAGGTTTTAATATAGCTAACTTCCCTCTGAAATTAATCTACACTAAGCTTCTTCCTCCAATCCAAATGCAACCAAGGTTAAATCTAAAATGGCGAGTGAATTGGAGTGAATCTAAATGGTTCAGTTTGAGCCTTGCAAAAACACAATTTCTTGCTTGGAGGATTATCTACTATAAAATTTTCGTGGGAGAACGTCTTACTTTTCTCCCTTCCCGCTCTTTCAAATGTTCATTTTTCCACAAGCTTGAAACCATTAAACATGTTTTTTGGATGTGCAAGTATACTCAGGAAATTTGGCAAACAATTTGGTTGAGATTCCAGCTATATTTAACAGAAATTTAAGATGGAAATTAGCACTATTGGAGCTACATTGTTCAAAAAATATAGTTTCAGAATCTTTTCGTCAATGTATACTTTAGTATATTTGGAAGCTTTGATGTAAAGTTGTTTTCTCTAATGCATTCCAAGCTAAGGATGTTACTATGCATGGCTTATTTTCTTGCATTATTTTGCAGCAGTTAATACTTGTCAGAACATTGAAAGATAAATTCAGCTTCAACTCAAAACTCGAGATCCAAATAGCTCATGTGCAGTCCTAGTTGACAGAGATTGCTAAGAAACACCAACAATCCCTTCTTTCATCTACGAAAACTGTTACTAAGGAGCAAGTTTTATGTACTCTTGGAGAAATCTGATCATTTTGTAATTTATAAGCTACAACTAGTTTGTCTCTTGCAGCTATGTACTGCTAATTTATGTTGATGTTGTTAACTATGTGTCTCCTTTCATGATTATTATTTTGAAAGAGCCTTTTGTACATTAATTTTTTACTATTAATATATTTTTTTTCAATAATTTTTTTTTTATCAAGAACAATGACACATTGTAAAATCATGGAAAAAGTGTGAAGAAAAACTAAAGGTCTACCTAGCACAATTAAAGTGACAATTATGGTGAATAAATCAAATAAAGTGAAATAATTCTTAAACAACTCTAAAGTAAGATAAATTAACTCTTAATTAATGAACTCCCAATTTAAGAAACTCAAACATCATCCAATTTAAAATAATGTTGTTTAGATAGTTAAAATAATGTTGTCTTTTAATCAATTTACTACACATAGGTGGAATAGGCGCCTTGAGAAGGATATCTCTCGGAGTACTTAGATATATTTTTTAAATATAGATATGCTAGTTAACATACTTTCAAAATTTTATTTAAAACATTTCCACATAAAAATAAAATAAAAATTAACCAATCCTTGATGAAATGAATTAACTTTAATTTTAATTATGCCATCCAAGGTGCAAGTTGTTCCAGAGAGGATGCAAGATGATGATTTTCATCCGGACCGTTTAATTTTTTACAGTTTTAATTCGCCAAAACCTGGAGATACTCTCTTCATCATAAATAGGTCTTTGGGTCTATAACTTCTGGAATAGATAAGCTTTCTCAGCTGGTTCATGTTAAGCTTTATGACAACAAGCTTATAGGAAAAGTCCCACCGGAAATAGGGATGAATTCCAGACTGTAGGAGATTGATGTGTCGAACAATAAATTATCAGGTCCTCTTCCTCAAAACGTTTGTGGAGGCAAAGTACTAGATGGGTTCATTGTTTTTTCAAATAATTTCAACGGCAGTCTCCCTGAATTTCTGCAAAACTACCCAAGCCTCTCTCTAGTAGTTTCCCAAGTCTCTCCAATGTCGAAGTCCAGTTTAATCTGCTCAGCGGAAAGGTTTCCTCCGGCTTATGGAGTTCTCCACTTCTTCAAGAAATAGTACTCACAAAGAATTCTTTCCATGGCCAAATTCCTGATCAAGTCAGCAAAGCACCTAATCCGGTAAGATTGAACATAGCTCACAATCAGTTCAATGGAAGCATTCCTCCTGAAGTTGGAGAACTACGGAATCTCACTATTTTAGTGGCTAGTGGCAAAAAATTGTCAGGGTCCATTCTTGCGAAACTTGCTTAACTTTCCTCGCTCGCTATGTTGTCTCTATCAAAGCTTACAAATCAGGGGTTATAAATGCAATTTAATTGCCATATCTATCAAAGCTTAACCTTGCAAACAACCAAATCAGGGGATCCATTACTTCCCAACTAGGTCAATTGCCAGGTCCACCTCCACACAGGCCTGGATTCTCAAGAAAGTTGTGCTCATAGGTAAAATTATTGAAATCATCAGGAACAGAGCCAGGCAAACTGTTGGCGAACACATTCAAGACACTCAATTTGAGATTACCTAATTCAAGAGGTATTCTACCCTTAAGCAGATTGTTTGAGTTTTTTAAATGGCTTGAATCTAGATCTGGCAACAAGGTTAGCATATTTTTGTTTGCATTTGCATTTGTTTCAGCGAACTTCTCTCAATTTAAAGATTTAGGGTTAAATATCTGAGTTTCTTTTTAGACCCGAATGGCTATATCGGCTATGATGAATCTAGTACCTCAAATTGCTGTGGTCAAGGAAACAGGGGAAAAAGTGCCTATTAAGCCTGTGGAAATTAAAACCCTTTTGGCTGTGATCGCCATTCCTCTAGATGGCCTTGTGATATCTGGTACAAGTTATGTACATGAAAGAAGCTTGATAGGTGAATCCGTGTCTGTGGAAAAAGAAGTGGGTAAGGCGGTGTGGGGTGGTACCACGAATCAATCTTACGGGTAACCTTAAGTTACCTGAATAATTAGTATGGATATTATCTGCAAAGGATATGTCATAAACTACTAAGAAATGCAGAGTATTTAAGTGTAAGGACTGTAGCCAAGGCAGAGGACTCTAGAGTGGCAAAGATGGTGAACTTTGTTGAGGAAGCCCGAAACCAACAGTCCTGTACATAGTAGTTTTTACACCGATTTGCCAAGTACTATACCCCAAGTATGCTGTGTTTAAAAGCGAGTTGAACTTTCATCAAGTTTTAATTATATCCTTTGTTGAAGAAACCAAGCCACATCCTAGAGCATGGAGGGACTGGTAGCTATAGCAATAGAATCCCCAGTATATCGAGCAGTCATAGTTAGGTCTTAGTTACAGAAATCCGGTCTATGGAAAATATCCTTGTTGGTTTGTCGAAATAACGATCTTTATTAGGTTGTGCCTTAGTTTGTACATGGAAAATAACCATCTTTACTGTATATATTTCAATGGTTGTATTCCTGGCAATAGCAGGAGCAATAATTCCATTTATCAAGCGGTCGTTGGATGCTCATGAATACATATACAAAGCGCTTGTCCTTCTATATTTGCTTGCTCATGAGCTCTTGTCATCTCCAACCCTGTTGCTACTGCTTGTGGCTCGGCCACTGCTGCAAGGCTCAGCCTTCGCATCAAAGGTGGAGGGTTTCTAGAAGCCTTGGGAAAGCTCAAAGTTGTGGCCTTTGATAAGACAATTTCAAACGATGGACATCAAGTTTGTGGATTCAGAGGCCAGAAATAGACAGAATTTGTTGCATTGGTACGTAAAAATTTCTACCATAGGTTTTAAGAAACATTCTGTTTGGATCTATTCATATATATCCATAGATAAGGTAATAAAGGAAATGCATACATAAATACAGGATATCAAGCTTGAAGGGTAAATCAGCACATCCTATGGACATGGCAGTGGTAGCATATTGTAGCCAACAAGGCATTGAGCCCTCTGCAGAGGTGAAAGATTTCAATATATTGCAAGGAGAAGGCATCTGTGGTTAATTGTTGTCCATAAAATTTACATTGGCAACAACCATTTGAAACTCGCTTTGTTGGGGTGAAGATAAAATTGGTGCTTGCAACAGTAATTATTCTTCTTATTACAACTTTCAGACTGCTAACATTTTTCCAATGGTGGATTATAAATGTAATAGACATGTGGAATATGGAATGCTTCATAGTAGCATATGTAGTAGTAGATACAAAATTTGTAGGAGTATTTAGTGTGGCAGACCGCATCCGGCCACAAGCATCAAAAGCAGTTAACAAATTTAAGGTTAGCTGTTAATAATTTTTTCTTTTAGGATTCATTCAGTTTTTGTAGTTTATTTTCCATTTTTTGGTTTGGTGATTTGTTTGTTCTTATTTGTGTTCCATTTTCATGGCTTAATTTTTTTTTGGTTTCTTACTAATTTCATAAATTAGGAATCAGAGCAATCATGCTCAAAGGATACTGTTGTTTTTGCTGCAGAAGTTGAAAAAGAGGTACATGCCTTAAATGGCTATCACAACATTTTTAATAGAGGAGCCCTGGTAATGGTGTACAAGTAGGAGAAATTGAAGTTCATGCCCAATTACTTCCAGAAGACAAGCTGAGATTTATTAGAGAGCTAAAGCAGAAGGCATGACTGCCATGGTGGGCAATGGAATCAATGATGTGTCAGCATTAGCAGCAGCAGATGTGGGGATAGCTATGGGTGTGGAAGGGTGTGGAAGGCTCTGCGATAGCCATGGAATCTGCAGACGTAGCTCTCATGTCTAATGGCATAAGAAAGATTGTTGGTGCAGTGAAAATATGGCAGAGATAAGTGAGGACAATATACATAAATGTTGCATTCTCCTTGTTAACTAAGAATAGCAGACACAGGCACTTGCCTGATTGTAACATTCCACAACATCCTTTTCTTGAAAGGGGAGAAAGGTAGTCACTCTATCCCTTTCTCTTCTCATATATTTCTAAGTCTCTCTCCCTCTCTCTATCTCCCCCTTTATATCTCTATCTCTACTCTGTGTTTCTGTCTCTCTACCTCTTACACTCTTCCCCTCTCTATATCTTATATCTCTTTATCTCCCTATTCCTCTATTTCTCTCTATCTCTACCTCTCACTCTCTATCTCACTACCTACCCTTATATCTCTACCAATTGACCACATGTACACCACAAATTGCAAAATATGGATCAAATTTTTTTCTAATGGACCTTCCACAACTCTTTGGCATACCCATTGCACACCAAGATACAATTACTAGCTTTATGTTTTTAAAAATAAAAAATAAATAAAATCTTAGAAGATTACGATAAATTATTAATTAATTCTTGTTCATTTAATCATGCCAAGTGAAAATTACAGTAAAAAATCAAACACAAGACTATAGTTAGTCCACATGGGACTAATAGAAAAGGAATCATTATATAGTAATGC
The DNA here is from genome assembly GCA_007258455.2 of Sequoia sempervirens. Taxonomy (NCBI): domain Eukaryota; kingdom Viridiplantae; phylum Streptophyta; class Pinopsida; order Cupressales; family Cupressaceae; genus Sequoia; species Sequoia sempervirens. Next base: position 11,630 of record VDFB02214282.1, read on the forward strand.
TGATCTGAACATTCCTTTAAGATTTTACATCGAACATGATCAAACCGAAAACAGGAAATAAAATAGAAGAATTTAAAAAGGGAATATATATTGGAGAAAGACCAAAACAAAACCTTCCTAAAGCTTAAAACCAGGCCAAGGAATAAATTTTTTCTCATTTTCTCCAGCAATCATAAAATGATAGGCTTCAGCAATATCAACTTTATAGACGTGGATATCACTGCCCCAAAAGAGGTTGCTGAAGTCCTCAGGCCGAAATAAATGCATGTTGTTTATAATGCCCTTATCAACAGTTTGAACCAAACCAATATCACCTCCCTTTAGGAACTTCCAGCACCCAATGTATGTCTGAAAGTTATGCACGCTCATTGTATACCTGATCTTTACAAGATTAAACAGAATATCCGGCAGCCTTAGTTCAAATTCTACAAAATTATTTCTGCGCTGTAATATAGTTAGCTGCCCCCTGAAAGCACTTGCCTGTAACTCAAAATGATCTCTGCTTATATCAATATCATCAAATCTTACCTTACTTATCCACTTAACTGGACAATTTAAGATAGTGTTGTCAGTTGTATAGAATGCTCCAGTCTTCCTGATCTTGACCTTAAAATCACCGATTGAGCAGGGCAAATATGTGTTGTCAAAGTTGCTCAGCAAGTAAAACAACATAAACCTTAGATTTGGACCAAGAGTTGACAGTAATAACTGTACACATCTGACAGTGATCAGATATACCTTATCTAGTAATGGAACCCAAATGTTGTAAGTGAAGTCCAGAATGATTAATACTAATGTCAATATTGATGACAGTTTTTCATCACCATTAGCATTCAAATACAAGGGGATACCACTTAACACTTTTGATAGCCAGTAATTGTCGACAATAAGTGGCATGTGTTCTATCAAACAGAAGGTAAATGTTTTCCTGAAGGACAATCTAAACCTTTTACTTGGCAAACACAATCTTATGGCTTCATCAGCTGAGCACAAATTCAACACACCCATGAAACCATTTACAACTTTATACTCTTTAACAATAGGCACACCATTAAGCTCAGCAGCAATCAACAATCTTACCTGGCTTGCCTTTTGACTGTCACATATGTAATGAGTTTTGTTATACTGGAAGACAATAACAGATGAATCACCTAAGGGAGCCTCATTAATCTTAATTTTGTTTTCTACCAAGAACTGGTTTGCATCAGCTGTGTCTTCCAAATCTGTTGATAACAACACAAAATAATCATTGCGAAATTTTTTCTTTGAGAAAATCTTATAGATACCTGTGCTTAGTAAAGCCCATGGTAATCTCATTGTAGCAGTTGGTCTTATGGCCTGCCATACAAAAATTCCCAGCTGCATCCATAGAAAGCCCCTCGAACTCAAAAGCCCAAAGGAGTTGGCCATGATTTTGTGCTGTAGTACTTAAGGATATAGAGAGTCCTCTCTATATAAAGAGAAACAAGAAATTACTTATTTGTTGAAGCTCCTGTACATTAATATGGCAGCAAGGTAATGTGAAACCAAAGATTCCCCTATTATGACATGGGTCATAAATTTGACTTGAAAAATTATACGGTTGAATTCTGATAGCAATATCATAATTTGACACATTGTGGAAAAACACCTCTATCGATTTGCTAAAGCATCCTGTTGCAGGCAAGAGGTCACAAGGTCTAGTCTCCCCAACAATTTATATATCATTTGAACACATTCAATCAATTAATAATTTTACGCTTTATTCAAATATCATCAATTGACAATTTTACACTCATTCACACATGAAAATTCTTTCAACATCATTAATGTCAATACAAATGTTGCATCTATCAACAATCTCACTTGCACTTTTCATCTTTTCTAACAATAGGTAAGATACCAGTTCACATTGAAAAAAAACAAAAGTACTACACCCCTCTCACCTACCACAAGTTAATTCAACGGACAATAATAATGTCACATTTCATTTACTCAAGAATTGTTCTCATTTCTCAACATAATCACCCATATTTTTGTCTTTCTAAATTTTTTTTCCCAAATGAATGGTTATACAGAAGGAGTAAACTCTTCTTCATTTTCCTGTCTTTGACCCAGATAATAGAACCGAACCAACCGTTGGAAAGTAGGCCTAAGGCTTGAACATTCTTCTGTCGTAGAATTTGTCTGTCAGGAGTTGAACTCTGCTAAATCTCAAGAACAGGGATTACTATTGTTTAGGCCTAGTCTTCTTTCAAGATAACTGATAGGTTATTAAAATCTAGTAATTTCATTTGTTATTTAATGCCTAGTAATTCTATTTTATATCATAATATAAAATTAATATGTATTAACTAATTTATTTATAAGGTTGCTTTTATTTTGTAATTTTATAATTTTATTTTCAAAATTATTTGTATTTTAAATTTTGAAGATTGATATTATTTAGAGTTTTTTTAAAAAAATAAAAAATGCATTTTTTATTATTATTGATGTTATAATAAAAATATTCATTAATAATTATCAATAATTATTTTGGAAAGTGGTAAAATAAAATTTAATAGATCAATAATTAATGATTATTTTGCAAATTAGTTAGATTTGTCTTTTGACATATCTCTAATGTAAAGAAAAATGCAAGAGATCTTCATAAAACAAATTAAAGTGAGATTAAAATAAAGATTATCATGATAAATTTTATGTCTAAATTATTATTTGTAATACTATAAGATTATTAGCAATAACTTTGTTTAATTTACCAACACATGGGATTACTTTTATTCTATACTTTAAATTTTAACTTCTCGAACAATTACTTTTAAATTCTAATAAATAAAGATAATTAGAGATTATTCTTTCTATATAATTGTTTGGAACCTTTTTTTTTGTCACAAGAAAATTAGGTACATCTTTCATTATTTTTACTTTAATTAGGAGTTCAATTCTAGCACCTAGCACTGTCATTACTGCATTCAACAATATCACAATATATAATAGATTTTAAATTTTGGTTATTAATCACTATAAACCTTTTTCTTCTCATAAATTCTAGCCAAAGTGAGGGAAACCCTTAGAAACACAAAAATATAATTATTGACCTCTAACTAACAAACATTCAATAATTGTTTATTGATTTATTGGCCATGCTTTGTTTGCAATCTTCTTTATCTTGTGATATTATAACACTTATGAAAAAAAATAGATTTAATAACTAACTTGAAATGTACTAATCAATCAATTTCCCTTTAAAAATAGTCAAACATTTTTTATCTTTTAATTTTTTTTCAAATATAAGAAAATAGAAGAGTGGTCTATATAAAGAAACTAAAATGAGATTAGAAACAAAATTATCTTGACTTGAGCCTTCTTTCATAATAATATGCCTTACAATTAAGATTAAACTAATGAAATTATTTTTACCATATGATTTATTATTGAGATATATGATAGATTTGTAAATTTATTTATTTTATTATTATAATTTCTATTCTTATTTCATAGAATTTTAAAGGTTAGTATATAATTATGTTTTTGATAAAATAAGCAACATTTTCAGGTTGTTGTACCCTTTACAAAGAAAGCCCAAAAGGCCAAAAAAGAAGCTAGTTCAAACTAGGA